>JABSTQ010003087.1:0-58672 GCA_013358835.2 Ixodes persulcatus
ATTTGGATGCATTGGCCATGCGCCGCCGCCGCTGCTCGAGAGCTTCCGCAAATCCCCGCTCGCCCGCAGCGCAAATTCCCCAGCGTTGCGTGCGTACGCAATACCTAGCCGTTCTGTTGACTTTGCGCATGCGCACTTCTGACCCGCAATTACTCTTTCCGTGCGCCAAGCTTTAGCGCACGGTCCACTAAAACTCTTGTGACTCTAGGTATACTCCGTTTGGTCTGACCGCAGCGGACACTATACGTTCCAATGGATCCAGTAGGAGTTTTCGAGATGGCTTTTGCCATCCCGCAAGGCTCTCCGCAAGCCGCTACGATGCCTGGAACTCTACAGCCAAAGCCATCGGCGCGCATGCGCAGTAGCGGCTTCTTTGTTGTGGAGGGCTTAGAGGAGGTGAAACGCGGTCTACGAAAACTCCCCAATAAAGCAGCGCCAAAAGGCATCGTCACGATGCTCATTTTCTTTGTGGTTTCACTATCACCGTCTAACTAGTTGGGCAATCAATGATAATTCATGAAAGGCAGTATTCAAGGTGCGATCGTTTAAAATTATTTAGAGCACATTAGGAGTTTTCGTACACCGCGTTTCTTTCTGATCAATCAATCATCAATCAATCAATCAATCAATCAATCAATCAATCAATCAATCAATCAATCAATCAATCAATCAATCAATCAATCAATCAATCAATCAATCAATCAATCAATTTATTTTTTCAAGTCAAATACTAATTTCGACTTGAACGGTCCGCTGGCAAAAAGGCAAACAAGTTGCCTGACGAGGGGCCAGCGGCCGGTAAGGACGCAAAATCCAGCGGCAAATACAAAAAAAAACGAATCCGCGCATGCCGAAACCTACAGCAGCACAATATCGTAATAACACTCAGACATCATACAAGGTAAAAAAAAATTACATATGCGTACAAACAACACCAGAAGCACAATAAATCACACCGCCCGCCATTAGGACATTGTCAGGGAGTGAGAGAGAGAAACACGATCTGGAAAATAAGACAGCAAAAAATGGCCTATAAAGTGCACTATGTAAAAATGAGTATAAGCATAAAGTACAAATATAAAGCCCTCTGCAACGAAGAATAAGCCACTACTGCGCCTGCGTGCCGATGGCCTTGACTGTAGAGTTCCGGCTATTGTAGCGGGTTTCGGAGAGCGTTGCGGGACGGCGTAACCATCTACGAAAATTCCCTATTAAACCGTCATTTTCGGGGAGTGAAGGGACTTTATTCTTATTACATTCCTCGGTATAGTGGGGAATCTAAATTAGGGTACAGGACACGTGACTTCGGGTGACGTGAAATCTATTTTCCCCGCTCATTTAGGCGGAGAAAGTGAATTGGTGTATAGGTGGCGTGATGTCAGGTCACGTGACATCAATTTTTCGGATCAATATAGCTGGGGAACTGATTGGTGTGTAAGCCACGTGACGTCAGATCACGTGACCCTCAATTATCCCACTAAATTCAGCAGGGGAAACCAAATTCGTCCTCAATTTGTCCGCTAATTTAGCGGGGAACCTGAGCTGGCGCCGATTGGGGAGGAGGAGCGACCGTGACGCCCAAGCGGTTAACTTTAGAACTACACGGATGGGGACAACAAATACAATGACTCAGCGCTCGGCCGACATAACCCAACGCGGCATCAGCGTGTCGGCTGGAGTTCATGTTCTCCGGTGAGGGGGAGGAGGGGCTCTTTTGTTACCACTCCAGCCTGCATGAACAATGCAGCATGCTCGGTGCCAGCTCAGCACAAAAGCCCAAGTGGGTCAAGTTCGCATTCTCTGACGACTGCTTTCGGGGTAGATCCGGCACTTAACGGCACTTCGTCGATTGTAGTATTTTTTTACATTTCACTGTGCCCGGCGCTCTATTGTAGAAGATGACATGGACATGCCCATAAGGCTTGTGTGCATGTGCACAGGCCTTATGTTGAGTAAACACCGAGGTGTGGGGAAACAAACGGGTCAGAGCGCCTCCTACTGTTCGATCTCCTGCACATATTGAAGAACGAAGTGGAAGCTCCTCCCACCTCTCTCCACTTCAGCGGTTTGAACGCTGGAGAGGAGGCGACCTCCTCTCCACCGTTCGCTCCGCTGAAGTGGAAAGAGGTGGGAGGAGCTTCCACTTCGTTGTTGACCTGCCACCGACTATAGGTGACGTGGCGTATAGACCTTTGCATCACTTATCACCCAGGGGAAAAATGCCGAGTCACTGAGCTGTAGACGTATGCGCAGGGTCTGATCTACCTTAAAGCAAAGCGACAGCGCATGCTCAGAAGGCGTTCCACAGTCCAGCAGACAAAGATGGCAGCACGCAGAAGGCGACTTCTGCAAAGGTCTAAGGTGACGCCTTCAAGTCAAGTGACCTGAACATCACTTCTGTTTTTCCGCTAAATTTAGCTGGAAACGCACGGACGGACAGACGAAATTTCGGGGATGGGGGTAGTGTTAAAAAGCATTTGACACTTTAAAAAGTGCAGGATGGCTGCGCATCGACTGCGCGTGATTTGTTTGGCCGGTGCTAGGAAGCATTCAAGGCCTCTCCAGTGAGGCGTGACAGCACCTATGTTAGGGCACTACCAGATAGTCGGCTGGGAGCGCCACTGGGCGGCCGGGAGCTGCGCCGCTGGGCCGCCCCGGCTGTGCAGTCTGCCTCTGGCTATAGATGATTGCAAACAGGGCATCTGGCGGCCGCCATGCTCTTCCTTGTGTGAGCAAGCACGTGGAATTCCAGGCCTACCAAGGCTATCTTCACATGCATGCTGCACGTTCTTGCACGGATGGGGCACCAGCCGGGACGCCATGCTTGCAAACGTCTATAGACAATTGCAAGCATGACGCGCCACTGGTGCCCCACGCGTGCAAGCATGTGCAGCGTACGCGTGAACGTAGCATTGGCAAGCTTGTAAACGCACGCACTTGACCGCACGAGCAAAGAAATGGCGGCGGCCAGAATGCCCTGCTTGCAATCGTCTATACAGTCGAAAGTACAGGAGCGCGTGCTTCGAGCGGTATCAAAACTACGCGCAGGAACGTGTGTGACGTCGACTGCGGGCGCAATTACTTCCTCAGCTTCATCGTTCACCTCCTACGAGGTGCCGGGGAAAAGAATGTGGGCATTTGCGGTCCAGTTTAGGGGTTTCCGTACCTGACGCTACATTTGACGACCATAATAGTTTCACGACAAAATAATATTGAAAACAAACTGATCCGTCCCTAAACTATAGTAAGTTGCAGGTCAAGAAGGTAGCGGCAAATCCCCCTCAAAGGGATTCATATATCCCTCCGCCACCTCCACATCCAATAGCGCCCCATCGTTTCCGTGACGTCGCGGCCAACGCGGGAGGTGGGTCTTCCCTTCCTGTACATATTTGCCTTATCTTTCAACTTTGACTTAGCGTTGTGGAAGCCACGAGAGGGAGATTAGAGTTTTGCCCCTCCGATGGAAACAATTACGACTTTCGGGGTTAGGTTCCCCCTTCGATGGATACAAAGGCTACTTTCAGGGGCTCGGTTCCCTCTCCGATGTATACAAAGGTCGCTTTCTTAAAAAGTGTGGGTCGGAGATAAGTTGGCATCACTCTGTAGCCAATATCTATCCATTGAAACGGAACAAGGGGCGTTTCCAGTGAACTCTTCTTTCGACTGCGGAAGGATTTGAAACGGGCGCATCACGCTTGTGGGAGGAGCTTCTCTTACCTTCTTGACTTGTAACCGACTATAGACCCTTTCCTCAAGGGCGCCCCCATCTTGAATTTTAGTCACTTCCAGTATGGACGAAAACATTGTTTTGCCGTCGCCACGTCAATAGAATGCATTTAGGAGAAAAGCGTAACCGTCGCCCATTCTCGTTTTCTCTCCCCTCTATTTTTTTTACTATTTGCAGGTTGAAACGTTTTAATATTTTTTCGTCGCCCATACCGGATATGCCTACTTGGCGGTCGGGGGCGAAAGTAAGCGGAAAAGGTCTATAGGATTATACTTGTCGCCCGACTCCACAGCATCCCTCCCTGCCTCCGCCACGTAGCTGACGTCACGCGCCGCATCGCAAAAGCCTGACGTTTTCGTCGAGTGGTGCTCGCGCCGGGGAGAGATTCCCGGGATCCCTCCCTCCCGTGAATTGAGAAGCATTCGGTTCATCATGCTCGGCCTGTTCACAATCCTCTCGGTGCCAACACAACTGCCCTCCGCTTTTTGCCTGCCGGCGCAGAGGCCGACTACTTCAAAAAGGGTTTCTCTTCGGGCTTTCATGGGCCCAAGCTTTGGGTTCGTCGAAGACCGATCGATCACCGTATACCGTATCCCGGTACATAATCCCCAGTTTTAAAGTGCCTGCTGCACACAACCGTAGATGGAGATTTAGCGTTCACAATAAGGTCCTCCCTTGGTATCCTCTTCTTTCACCCGGTGCTGAGCGAAAGGCACGCCAGCACGTCTTCCCCGACGTTGGCTTTGAATTCGGGACTCAACAGTAACTCATTGAGCCACACGATACAGAACACGTACAGCAGAAAGGTGGAACAACAAAAATACACTTAAGCCGCACCCCCCCCCCCCCCCCCCCCCCCCCCCGCAGAAACTTTCACATACTTTCTTCTGCGACTGAACAGGCCGAATAAAAAGAGGCACGCGAATTTAGTACGGCCGAGGTTCTGGCTGCGATTTGGGAGAGCAACCTTTGTTCTTTTCTTTTTTATAATTTTTTTTCTGGGTATATCATTGCGTGGGGAGAAAATCGAACGCGTGTTTCATCAGTCATAAACGTGATATATTTATTCGAAGCGGTATTTGCTCAAAGTACTAAGCTCCGGCGTGGATCGGGACGTTTTAGAGCGCAGCTCTTAGGCGCCCGTTTCCGGCTTGAGCGGCGTCGGCGTCGCCGTCGCCGTCGTCGTTGGCGTAACCGCGCGGTGCATGATGGGTAAATTTCCCCGCTAAATTTAGCGGAAAGTTTTTCCCGCTAAATCTAGCGGAAAATTTTCCTTGCTAAATTTAGCACAAAGTTCCCCGCTAAACTTAGTGGAAAAATTTCCCCGCTAAATCTAGCGGAAAATTTTCCGCGCTAAATCTAGCAGAAAATTTTTCCCGCCAAATTTAGCGGAAACAATTCCCCGCTAAATCTAGTGGAAAAATTTCCCCGCTAAATTTAGCGGGGAATTTTTTCCGCGCAATTTAGGAAAAGTTTCCGCTAGATTTAGCGGGGAAAATTTTCACGTGATATTTGGTGGGGTTACGTGACCCCCCTCGAGGTCACGTGACCCCCCCCCCCCCCCCCGAGGTCACGTGACCCCCATGACGTCACAGGGGTCACGTGGCCCCGTGAGGTCACGTAACGTTCGTGGCGGAGTAGCACGCAGGATGACGAGGTGAGGAGGAGGGAGGAGGTGTATACCCTTCCCTAGTACCCTTCCCCTCCTCCTCCTCAAGAGCTGCGCTCTTATTCGGCGTTACAGGGAGTTGTAAACGGCTTTCATTTTTTCATCTAAACATATTTTCTGAAAGAGGAAAAGAAACTGAGCCTACAGCAGCAAGTAAATTTCCCTAAGTTTTATATAATTTTAAATTATAGAAATAAGAAATAAGCGAATCCGAAACTAACCTGCAACTTTACTGGTCCGCCACCTTGTTCTGATGTCAGATGTGTAAACATCAGCACATGGGGAGCTTGAACCTGTTTCGCCCAGCGTCAGAAGCAGTCAGAAGGCCGTCGTGTTCGTCCGTGGGAAATAATAGATCAGGATTTATCAAGCTTGTAACTTAGTCGAGCAATGATCAGGAAATGTTTTAAGATTTCCAGCACGAGATTTCAGACGATTCGCCTTTCGCATTCGATCCGACGGCATCGCCTTCCAGGGGACTTCCCATAGGGGCTGCATTCGGGCCGACACGTGGACCCAGATGCCGCTTCGAAGCAGAAAAGTACGGAAGGTTTTATTTGCTAGCAAGCTGCGAACTTTTTTCTAGCACTACGCAAACGCTATACACTCCGTGCGACGCGACTGGCGCGCCGCCGCGCGGCCGGTACCGAAGGTAGGCAGTGAGAACCCCAGAGAAAACGAAACCGAAACCACGCCTCGTACGTTGGTACGCATTGAAGTCGGGGCGGTGCGGTTGCGCTGGGTTGACAGCATGAAGTGCTTTGCTGCTTGTGCTGCGTCATTAAGTGCTTCAATAGTTATGCGTCGTATCTCGTGGAGACAAAGTTTCACAGTTTTTCACCTCGCCGATGTTTTGTGGGACAGCGACAACGATGGACCCGTGCCGTACGACGCGAGAAATTTGGTCTCCCGATCATGTCTGCCACTGTGTCGGCACGGCTGACATATTCTACACTGCCGCTTTGCGCTCTGCGTTTGTTTTCGTACCAGTAACGCCTACATGTGTTAGCGCCGATGGGACGAACTGAAATGCCATCCCACACTCGCGGGTATGCAGTGCCAATTTCGTTGGAGGAATGCCCTCCAAAGAAGTTTCGTCCCCATCGTACGTGTCGATGATTTTTTCGGACAAGTATGGCACGCAATCTATACTTCACGAAGAAAGATTCGAACGGTAAAAAAAAAAAGTGACAAATATGAATCTAAGGAAAACTACAATGAAACTCGGAATCACTGGAGAATCGACGTTTGAGTATGGAAGTTTATGTGGTGTGCTTTCTTTCTTGATCAGCCTCCTTTTGGACGTGGAAACGCTGACACCCCGAGTTCTGTAGACAACATTTCTTTTTTCTCGGCTTTAGAGCCACCTATTGCAAAGTGGTTCGAACTGGAAGTACCATCCACTGATCCCTTCCTACCTGTAAAGTGTGCACCTCCCACGATGAGTGGTATTATCTTTACAGCCTTTGACAGTCAAAACCAGTTCACATTTAGTTACGCCGCCCAAACTAAATTTACACCTGGTTTCGCTATGCCACCTCTTTTTGGTATAAAAAGTGTTGTGTTAAGTTACGGTCATGTCAAAGTACCTGTGCGCCGAAAATCAGCACCTCGCACAACAGGTTATTACACAACAGCTGACCGCAAAAGCCCTTGACGGCCGAACCGTGTGTTGGCCGACAACTTTATTTTCTCGGCTTTGGAACCGCCTTTCGTAAAGTTGTTTCAATTGCGAAGTACAGTCCACTAGTCCCTTCCTACCTGTAAAGTCCCCACCTCCCACGACGAGTGGTATTCTCTTGACAGCCCCTTCATGATCAAAACCGGTTCCCATCTAGTTACGCCACCCAAACCAAATTTCCACCTGGTTTCCCTATGCCACCTCTTTTTGGTATAATAAGTGCTGTTTCATGTTACTGTCAAATCCAAGCACCTGTGTGCCCAAATCTGCACTTCGCACAGCCCGCTATAACACAACATTTTGGGTCCAGTATTGGATATCCCGTACAGCTTTATTTCTTTATTCGTTAGAAACATAACTTTCACACCTGCTGTATTAATGAAATTTGGCACACTTCGTGCACAAACTTAGTGAACATCTCACTCGCCTCCAAATATCATCGTTCCAGCAGTCCCACGTTTACAGCGACGAGCGAAATAAATTTCCCACTCAGTGCAATTATGGTGGCGGCCGTCTTGGTTTTCGGAAAATTACTCCAACTCCTTTTTCGGCCGCAACTAGAAACATTACCCCTAATAACGACTCAAACTGAATGTATAAGAAGTAGAGAACAGCTAAATGCCCTTCTGCCCCAGCACTCATGCAACGTCACCCTCAACGTATCGGCTCAAAAAGCAAAAGTTTCGACCATGGCGCTTCCGCCGCCACAGCTTGGCATGCGAAAAGGCGCCGCAGGCTGCTGTACGCGCCTCACTGTCAAACGCCAGCTCCTCCGCTAGCGGCGCTACGCGCGTTTTTCAAAGCGCCCCCTATAGTTCCCGCACGCAGCGCATAGGAGCCAGCGTTCGCGTCGGACTGTTCAGACCCACTTCCCTCGTAGAGACTTCTCGGTCGGAATCCAATAAGATGCCATTCTCCGGCATCTAATCGTATTGTTATTGCACCCCACAGCCAATCACTAATCCCCCCCCCCCCCCCTTTCCATCGCATGCTGCAAAGAGCCTAAATCAGACGCAATTCGCAAAACCACAGACGCTCACTTACTACAACGCACAACGTCGTTGCAATGTAATCGGCCGCTTCGCCATGAAAATCCACCTCTGAGACGTAACTTTGAGACAACATGTCTCCAACACTATACACAGTGCCAAAAAGTATTAATCGTAATTGACCGATTTTGACCGATTGTTAAACTGCCGTATTAAAAAAAAAAAAAAAAAAAAAAAAATCGGGGGCATTTAGGCATTTGTGAGTTGTGAATGCGACAGCATGAATGTCGAATTGAACGCCTCTGAGTACTTTTTCGAGTTTTGCGGTGAGTGTATTGAGGCGCCGCCATGTTCGTCTATGACAAAATGCTGTATGAGGGGGAGGGGGAGAGGAGGTCCCTGCAAAATAGAAGATTTCGGGGGGGGGGGGGGGGGGGGGCGGTTCCCATGGGCCCCAGCCCTGGCTACGTCCTGGCGGCGTGAGTCACGACGTCTCTGATTCTCTTTATGTGTGATCTTTCGGAGACGACTATGGAAATTCTGTTTTTCGGTCACCAGAGTAGTGCGTGCTGTCATGTTAGTTCCGCGCTCGTGCCGCGTTTTGCGTGGCGGCGCAGCACTCCTTTTGGCTAATATATGAAGCTTGCCGCTACCGATGCTTCCATCTTCATTCGCCAGTTGCTGACGAGTACCCGTACGATACTGTGCGGACCAAATCTAAGTGAAAGCTTTTTTTTTCTTTTTTTTTTAAATGACCTTTTCTACCAAATCGTATTCGTGATAAAGGAGTTTGCGACATCGCGACTTCTGTTCAATGCGAAAAGCGAAATTGCTGAAGTGAATGTAAGAGTGCAAACGAGCTAGTGTAAATTGAACATGACATAACCAACCCCCCCCCCCCCTCCCCCCCCAAGGGTGCAGATAAAACCGACACAAGCGAGCCGAGGACGAGCCGAGGAATCTGCTGCTCCGTCCGTCCGATCTTTCTCTTACACAGAACTTTTTTTTTTTTTTTTTAAAGTGCCGGGCTTGACCCGCCAATTTAGGGCAATTGGTTAATTGGTTTTCTTCAACTTGTATTAAAGATGAATTATAAATTTCGAGATTCTCGCTGAGAAGTGCACGACACGTTCTGCCAAATATTATTGGGTCCGCAAAAAAAAAAACACAAACGGTCATAATCCATAAAGTGTAGGTGTATACATGGGTTGCACTGACGTCACATTGCATACTTTCAACCACCATGTAAGAGGAGGAGAGGGAAGCTGCTTTCGTAAGAATTTTGAGTGACGGGTTAATCTTCAATAATCTTCTGGGAGGAGAATAGTGACGTCTGCGCAAATCCGGGAGGCACAAAAGAGGATCCTGATAAGAGGGGAGCTCTCTCTTCCCCTCTTCTCTGGTGGTCATCGGAGCGCTCTTTGAATGACGTCACGTGCAACCCAAGTGTCGCCGACTCACTGGATCTCACAGTTGTCGATCGTGGAGGTGCCTTCGCACGTTTTCCGTCGAACGTGCGAAACGTATTTATTGGTTTTCAAACGCAAAAAAAAACAACAACTTGGAACTAATAAGAGTCCACAACTCACAGAACACAGTGGGCCCAAGTCGCTTTCATTGAGGTATTTACTACAAACACAATATAGATTTTAAAGTTTGACTTTCCCGCGTGTACAACTTGATGTGCTATTCCTACTTCAGTGTCTTCTTGTACATCACCGTCGCGAAACTTCGACACCTCAGCACAAAAAATGTTACGCTTAGCACCGCTATCCGTGCCACGTCTTCAAGCTACGAGGGCTGGGCACTTAAAGGGCCTCTGACACGCCAAAAAAAATTTTTTTTTTCATGCTAAACGTTGCAATGGCATATCAGGACATTACAAAAAAATTGTTTCACTATAGAGTTGCGTAGTTTTTTATAAAAAATAGAAATACGAGGCCCAATTCAAAGTTCCCGCCGTGCACTGTGACGTAACAGTGTACCGCAAGGTGTCGGGGCGGTCAGAAAGGAGGCATCGAGCTACGTCACTAAAAGCGGGTTAACCGGAAGTCGCGTGAATTTCACTCCTCGTGCTCTCCGCGACCGTGCCTAAGACTTTTTTTTCTTTTTATTATTCTGCTCTTCGTACGAGCGATCGTAGAAAACGAAGTTTCAGTTCCACTAGCTCTTTATCCCTGCACCGTTGGTTAGTTTGCGTGCTGTAAAATTTGAGGACAAAGAGTCAGTGGATCGACGTGATGGAGGTCAATGATGAAAGCGTTGCGAGTACAAGCCAGTGTACGAGTGCATGCCGTCAGTCCGATAATACAGGGCTATACTGGGCGCAAAACAAGCTATCAAGTTTTGAAAAAAAAAAAAAAAAACAATTAGAACGCTCGCAGAAATTAGGATGGCTAGCATACGACACGCCCGATCGCATTGCTGAAGGTTGAGACACCGAGGTCGTTGAATCATCGGATACTCTCCAGGCTGTAGATGCCTGCCGTCTAAAGAATACGAACTGGTGAGTGTACCAAGTACAAGTAAACGTCGAGCACAAAGTACGTATTTTGTCTAGAGCATGAGTAGAACTTGTTTACTGGGTGCTCATGCGGCCGATGTACGTCTCTCAGTAATGCATGCAGTGTGATCTCTTCTTCAGTTGCTGAAATACCGGGACAGTCCCTCACACAGCACCAGGCATTGTAGTTGATCACGTCAATTCACCGACTCCGCTTCTTCTACCTTTACAGCAACATTAAGCGATGAAAAGCAAATAAAAGAAACCTTGTCTGCTTGGATCGCTCGTGGAGGTGCGGAGAATAACAAAAATATTAAAAAAAATATTACACGCGCTCGCGGTAAGCACGAGGAGGGATACAACTCACGTGACTTCCGGCGATGCCTCCCTTCTGACCGCCCCGACACCTTGCGGTACACTGTTACGTCACAGTGCACGGCGAGAACTTTGAATTGGGCCTGGTATTTATATTTTTTATAAACAAACTACGCAACTCTATAGTGAAACAATTTTTTTGTAATGTCCTGATATGCCATTGCAACGTTTAGCATGAAAAAAAAAAATTTTTTTTTGGCATGTCAGAGGCCCTTTAATCGATTAATCTACCCATTAATCGATTAATGCTTTAATGGCGATTAAATTTTTAACCGGTTTATCGGTTAAATTTTGACTATACTTCGTTTCAGCTTCGGTCCGAGCGCGGCCGATGTAATGAGCCGAAGGGCCTATCAAACAGCGAAAGAGGCACAACGTCATGGCGTGCTCTCTGCAGTTGATAGGACCAGCGAGTATTCGCCGTCTCTCTGTGCGTGCTCCTACGCCGGCTAGTCCAATCAAGCGCAGAGAGCACGCCATGACGTTGTGCTTTTTGCGCTGTTTGATTGGCCCTTCGGCTGATAACATCGGCCGCGCTCGGACCGAAGGTGAAACGAAGTATAACAAAAAGGTAAAACTTCAAGGCTTTTAGAACGCAGGCGGGGACGAGTACACCGGTATGAATGTGAAATTTAGGTGAAATTTTGACCTAAAGTAGAATGTAGAGGCGAGATTTTGTAACTTCAAACAAGTTGAGAAGGTTATACGTATTTTAGCCGCTTCAACGCCGTACGAGTGCCCGTTCCGCGCAGTAGAGGCTGCTGTGAACAAAACAAGGAAGTTCGCTTCGCCGGAGAATATCAGCGAACCTGAATAATAGTCAGATTTCAGGCGAGCTTGTGTAAGTTGAACATGGTGGTAAACCTGAGATTGCGGTAAGAAAACGGAAAACGCGAAGGAAGAAAAGAAAAAGAACAGGCAACGTGATACGATGCTTGTTCTTTTTATGTCTTCATTTGCGTTTGCTATTTTCTTACCCGTCACAGGTTCACCATCATGTTCAATGAACATCTTTGCTTCTCCGGTTGAACTAATAATTTGTAAGTGCGCTTGTCTTTTTTTCATTTGAATGTCGAGGACAGTCGCAGCTGACTAGCCTGTTTTCGGTTTCCTTCAGCGCTCTGGTCAGTTCGCCACATTTACCACTCAGTTCAACGTTTTCTTTCTTCAGGCCAGAGTTCTCTTTTTTGATTAAAGCCAGTGACTGCTTCATTGATTCGTGCTCCTGGTTAATAAAGCTCATTCCTTTTTTTATTTCCGTTAACTCTTTTAAATTGGCACGCATATCACGTAACTCTGTCCTGATATCCCTCTCAAGTGACTCCCTAAACATCTTGAGTTCCTGTTTAAGTTCATCTTTGAATTCATTCAACAGTTTGACTACGTCTTTTGACATAGCGAAAAACAATGAAAATGAACAAAACCAACACGCTAAACTTGGCAGCAGCGACAGCAAAAGCAACAGCAACACTATACTATAGGGAGTATTCACTGGCGGCCATAGCTGTGTGCGCGAATGCTGAGCGCGTGCTGATGGCGAGCTTCCACAGTTCCTTTGTAACGTGCATTCCGCACCATCAAGAGTGCCGGTCTTAGCAGCCTATTGATGTGAGCTCGTTCTGAGCATGCGCTCTAAACAGTACCCACAAATATGGCGTCCAGTGAATACTCCCTATAGCAGTCAGGGGAAGATAGAACCAACCTGCAATTGTTCGTAGATTTAGTATGTGATGCAGTTGCCGCCGCCGCCGCCGCTGCTCGAGAGCTTCCCGCAAATCCCGCTAGCCCGCAGCGCAAATTCCCCAGCGTTGCGTGCGTACGCAATACGCTAGCCGTTCTGTTGACTTTGCGCATGCGCACTTCTGACCCGCAATATCTTTCCGTGCGCCAAGCTTTAGCGCACGGTCCACTAAAACTCTTGTGACTCTAGGTATACTCCGTTTGGTCTGACCGCAGCGGACACTATACGTTCCAATGGATCCAGTAGGGAGTTTTCGGAGATGGCTTTTGCCATCCCGCAAGGCTCTCCGCAAGCCGCTACGATGCCTGGAACTCTACAGCCAAAGCCATCGGCGCGCATGCGCAGTAGCGGCTTCTTTGTTGTGGAGGGCTTAGCGGAGGGTGAAACGCGGTCTACGAAAACTCCCCAATAAAGCAGCGCCAAAAGGGCATCGTCACGATGCTCATTTTCTTTGTGGTTTCACTATCACCGGCTAAACTAGTTGGGCAATCAATGATAATTCATGAAAGGCAGTATTCAAGGTGCGATCGTTTAAAATTATTTAGAGCACATTAGGGAGTTTTCGTACTCCGCGTTTCTTTCTGAGCAATCAATCAATCAATCAATCAATCAATCAATCAATCAATCAATCAATCAATCAATCAATCAATCAATCAATCAATCAATCAATCAATCAATTTATTTTTTCAAGTCAAATACAATTTCGACTTGAACGGTCCGCTGGCAAAAAAGGCAAACAAGTTGCCTGACGAGGGGCCAGCGGCCGGTAAGGACGGCAAAATCCAGCGGCAAATACAAAAAAAAAACGAATCCGCGCATGCAGAAACCTACAGCAGCACAATATCGTAATAACACTCAGACATCATACAAGGTAAAAAAAAATTACATATGCGTACAAACAACACCAGGAAGCACAATAAATCACACCGCCCGCCATTAGACATTGTCAGGGAGTGAGAGAGAAGAAACACGATCTGGAAAATAAGACAGCAAAAAATGGCCTATAAAGTGCACTATGTAAAAATGAGTATAAGCATAAAGTACAAATATAAAGCCCTCTGCAACGAAGAATAAGCCACTACTGCGCCTGCGTGCCGATGGCCTTGACTGTAGAGTTCCGGCTATTGTAGCGGGTTTCGGAGAGCGTTGCGGGACGGCGTAAACCATCTACGAAAATTCCCTATTAAACCGTCATTTCGGGGAGTGAAGGGACTTTATTCTTATTACATTCCTCGGTATAGTGGGGAATCTAAATTAGGGTACAGGACACGTGACTTCGGGTGACGTGAAATCTATTTTCCCGCTTCATTTAGCGGAGAAAGTGAATTGGTGTATAGGTCGCGTGATGTCAGGTCACGTGACATCAATTTTTCGGATCAATATAGCTGGGGAACTGAATTGGTGTGTAAGCCACGTGACGTCAGATCACGTGACCTCAATTATCCCACTAAATTCAGCAGGGAAACCAAATTCGTCCTCAATTTGTCCGCTAAATTTAGCGGGGAACCTGAGCTGGCGCCGATTGGGGAGGAGGAGCGACCGTGACGCCCCAAGCGGTTAACTTTAGAACTACACGGATGGGGACAACAAATACAATGACTCAGCGCTCGGCCGACATAACCCAACGCGGCATCAGCGTTCGGCTGGAGTTCATGTTCTCCGGTGAGGGGGAGGAGGGGCTCTTTTGTTACCACTCCAGCCTGCATGAACAATGCAGCATGCTCGGTGCCAGCTCAGCACAAAAGCCCAAGTGGGTCAAGTTCGCATTCTCTGACGACTGCTTTCGGGGTAGATCCGGCACTTAACGGCACTTCGTCGATTGTTAGTATTTTTTTACATTTCACTGTGCCCGGCGCTCTATTGTAGAAGATGACATGGACATGCCCATAAGGCTTGTGTGCATGTGCACAGGCCTTATGTTGAGTAAACACCGAGGTGTGGGGAAACAAACGGGTCAGAGCGCCTCCTACTGTTCGATCTCCTGCACATATTGAAGAACGAAGTGGAAGCTCCTCCCACCTCTCTCCACTTCAGCGGTTTGAACGCTGGAGAGGAGGCGACCTCCTCTCCACCGTTCGCTCCGCTGAAGTGGAAAGAGGTGGGAGGAGCTTCCACTTCGTTGTTGACCTGCCACCGACTATAGGTGACGTGGCGTATAGACCTTTGCATCACTTATCACCCAGGGGAAAAATGCCGAGTCACTGAGCTGTAGACGTATGCGCAGGGTCTGATCTACCTTAAAGCAAAGCGACAGCGCATGCTCAGAAGGCGTTCCACAGTCCAGCAGACAAAGATGGCAGCACGCAGAAGGCGACTTCTGCAAAGGTCTAAGGTGACGCCTTCAAGTCAAGTGACCTGAACATCACTTCTGTTTTTCCGCTAAATTTAGCTGGAAACGCACGGACGGACAGACGAAATTTCGGGGATGGGGGTAGTGTTAAAAAGCATTTGACACTTTAAAAAGTGCAGGATGGCTGCGCATCGACTGCGCGTGATTTGTTTGGCCGGTGCTAGGAAGCATTCAAGGCCTCTCCAGTGAGGCGTGACAGCACCTATTTAGGGCACTACCAGATAGTCGGCTGGGAGCGCCACTGGGCGGCCGGGAGCTGCGCCGCTGGGCCGCCCCGGCTGTGCAGTCTGCCTCTGGCTATAGATGATTGCAAACAGGGCATCTGGCGGCCGCCATGCTCTTCCTCGTGTGAGCAAGCACGTGGAATTCCAGGCCTACCAAGGCTATCTTCACGTGCATGCTGCACGTTCTTGCACGGATGGGGCACCAGCCGGGACGCCATGCTTGCAAACGTCTATAGACAATTGCAAGCATGACGCGCCACTGGTGCCCCACGCGTGCAAGCATGTGCAGCGTACGCGTGAACGTAGCATTGGCAAGCTTGTAAACGCACGCACTTGACCGCACGAGCAAAGAAATGGCGGCGGCCAGAATGCCCTGCTTGCAATCGTCTATACAGTCGAAAGTACAGGAGCGCGTGCTTCGAGCGGTATCAAAACTACGCGCAGGAACGTGTGTGACGTCGACTGCGGGCGCAATTACTTCCTCAGCTTCATCGTTCACTCCTACGAGGTGCCGGGGAAAAGGATTGTGGGCGTTTGCGGTCCAGTTTAGGGGTTTCCGTACCTGACGCTACATTTGACGACCATAATAGTTTCACGACAAAATAATATTGAAAACAAACTGATCCGTCCCTAAACTATAGTAAGTTGCAGGTCAAGAAGGTAGCGGCAAATCCCCCTCAAAGGGATTCATATATCCCTCCGCCACCTCCACATCCAATAGCGCCCCATCGTTTCCGTGACGTCGCGGCCAACGCGGGAGGTGGGTCTTCCCTTCCTGTACATATTTGCCTTATCTTTCAACTTTGACTTAGCGTTGTGGAAGCCACGAGAGGGAGATTAGAGTTTTGCCCCTCCGATGGAAACAATTACGACTTTCGGGGTTAGGTTCCCCCTTCGATGGATACAAAGGCTACTTTCAGGGGCTCGGTTCCCTCTCCGATGTATACAAAGGTCGCTTTCTTAAAAAGTGTGGGTCGGAGATAAGTTGGCATCACTCTGTAGCCAATATCTCTCCATTGAAACGGAACAAGGGGCGTTTCCAGTGAACTCTTCTTTCGACTGCGGAAGGATTTGAAACGGGCGCATCACGCTTGTGGGAGGAGCTTCTCTTACCTTCTTGACTTGTAACCGACTATAGACCCTTTCCTCAAGGGCGCCCCCATCTTGAATTTTAGTCACTTCCAGTATGGACGAAAACATTGTTTTGCCGTCGCCACGTCAATAGAATGCATTTAGGAGAAAAGCGTAACCGTCGCCCATTCTCGTTTTCTCTCCCCTCTATTTTTTTACTATTTGCAGGTTGAAACGTTTTAATATTTTTTCGTCGCCCATACCGGATATGCCTACTTGGCGGTCGGGGGCGAAAGTAAGCGGAAAAGGTCTATAGGATTATACTTGTCGCCCGACTCCACAGCATCCCTCCCTGCCTCCGCCACGTAGCTGACGTCACGGCGCCGCATCGCAAAAGCCTGACGTTTTCGTCGAGTGGTGCTCGCGCCGGGGAGAGATTCCCGGGATCCCTCCCTCCCGTGAATTGAGAAGCATTCGGTTCATCATGCTCGGCCTGTTCACAATCCTCTCGGTGCCAACACAACTGCCCTCCGCTTTTTGCCTGCCGGCGCAGAGGCCGACTACTTCAAAAAGGGTTTCTCTTCGGGCTTTCATGGGCCCAAGCTTTGGGTTCGTCGAAGACCGATCGATCACCGTATACCGTATCCCGGTACATAATCCCCAGTTTTAAAGTGCCTGCTGCACACAACCGTAGATGGAGATTTAGCGTTCACAATAGGGTTCTCCCTTGGTATCCTCTTCTTTCACCCGGTGCTGAGCGAAAGGCACGCCAGCACGTCTTCCCCGACGTTGGCTTTGAATTCGGGACTCAACAGTAACTCATTGAGCCACACGATACAGAACACGTACAGCAGAAAGGTGGAACAACAAAAATACACTTAAGCCGCACCCCCCCCGCCCCCCCCCCCCCCCCCCCCCGCAGAAACTTTCACATACTTTCTTCTGCGACTGAACAGGCCGAATAAAAAAGAGGCACGCGAATTTAGTACGGCCGAGGTTCTGGCTGCGATTTGGGAGAGCAACCTTTGTTCTTTTCTTTTTTATAATTTTTTTTCTGGGTATATCATTGCGTGGGGAGAAAATCGAACGCGTGTTTCATCAGTCATAAACGTGATATATTTATTCGAAGCGGTATTTGCTCAAAGTACTAAGCTCCGGCGTGGATCGGGACGTTTTAGAGCGCAGCTCTTAGGCGCCCGTTTCCGGCTTGAGCGGCGTCGGCGTCGCCGTCGCCGTCGGCGTTGGCGTAACCGCGCGGTGCATGATGGGTAAATTTCCCCGCTAAATTTAGCGGAAAGTTTTTCCCGCTAAATCTAGCGGAAAATTTTCCTTGCTAAATTTAGCACAAAGTTCCCCGCTAAACTTAGCGGAAAAATTTCCCCGCTAAATCTAGCGGAAAATTTTCCGCGCTAAATCTAGCAGAAAATTTTTCCCGCCAAATTTAGCGGAAACAATTCCCCGCTAAATCTAATGGAAAAATTTCCCCGCTAAATTTAGCGGGGAATTTTTTCCGCGCAATTTAGGAAAAGTTTCCGCTAGATTTAGCGGGGAAAATTTTCACGTGATCTTGGTGGGGTTACGTGACCCCCCCCCCCCCCCCCCCCCCGAGGTCACGTGACCCCCATGACGTCACGGGGGTCACGTGGCCCCGTGAGGTCACGTAACGTTCGTGGCGGAGTAGCACGCAGGATGACGAGGTGAGGAGGAGGGAGGAGGTGTATACCCTTCCCTAGTACCCTTCCCCTCCTCCTCCTCAAGAGCTGCGCTCTTATTCGGCGTTACAGGGAGTTGTAAACGGCTTTCATTTTTTCATCTAAACATATTTTCGTACAGAGGAAAAGAAACTGAGCCTACAGCAGCAAGTAAATTTCCCTACGTTTTATATAATTTTAAATTATAGAAATAAGAAATAAGCGAATCCGAAACTAACCTGCAACTTTACTGGTCCGCCACCTTGTTCTGATGTCAGATGTGTAAACATCAGCACATGGGGAGCTTGAACCTGTTTCGCCCAGCGTCAGAAGCAGTCAGAAGGCCGTCGTGTTCGTCCGTGGGAAATAATAGATCAGGATTTATCAAGCTTGTAACTTAGTCGAGCAATGATCAGGAAATGTTTTAAGATTTCCAGCACGAGATTTCAGACGATTCGCCTTTCGCATTCGATCCGACGGCATCGCCTTCCAGGGGACTTCCCATAGGGGCTGCATTCGGGCCGACACGTGGACCCAGATGCCGCTTCGAAGCAGAAAAGTACGGAAGGTTTTATTTGCTAGCAAGCTGCGAACTTTTTTCTAGCACGACGCAAACGCTATAGGAGCCAGCGTTCGCGTCGGACTGTTCAGACCCACTTCCCTCGCAGAGACTTCTCGGTCGGAATCCAATAAGATGCCATTCTCCGGCATCTAATCGTATTGTTATTGCACCCCACAGCCAATCACTAATCCCCCCCCCCTTTCCATCGCATGCTGCAAAGAGCCTAAATCAGACGCAATTCGCAAAACCACAGACGCTCACTTACTACAACGCACAACGTCGTTGCAATGTAATCGGCCGCTTCGCCATGAAAATCCACCTCCGAGACGTAACTTTGAGACAACATGTCTCCAAAACTATACACAGTGCCAAAAAGTATTAATCGTAATTGACCGATTTTGACCGATTGTTAAACTGCCGTATTAAAAAAAAAAAAAAAAAAAAAAAAATCGGGGGCATTTAGGCATTTGTGAGTTGTGAATGCGACAGCATGAATGTCGAATTGAACGCCTCTGGGTACTTTTTCGAGTTTTGCGGTGAGTGTATTGAGGCGCCGCCATGTTCGTCAGCGCCGAAAGGAGCATCCCCCCCCCCCCCCCCCCCTTCCCCTTCCCCGCCCCTCGGGGCCTCCGGCGAGCACGTGCCACCCTGTTCCTTACCGGCGCGGGGGCCGCACGCCATGGAGAGGGCTTCTCTGCAGGGGTCTTGAAACTATGACGCCCGCTAACCAATGGGAATTCATCCATCAATTCCCTGCTACTCACTAAAAGCTTCCCTCCATCGGACAGGGGAAATTAGGCGCCGTTTGGCGCTGCTTCAAAAGCTGATAACGCCGGTTCGCTCCATAAAACAATTAATCCTTTAGCATAAAAAAAAAAAAAAAGGCGGAGTTTTTTTATTTAAATGTGAGCTGGATAGTTGACGCCCTTGATTCAGAGTTTGCGAAGACGTAAATACAATACTAGACCATTTTTCAAAAGTGCGCGTCATCAGTCGGCGACGAGATGTTTCGGTGGCGCCACCGCGGGCGGTCTTGTGTGCTGTAGCGAGTGTGATTCGAGCAGATGACGCGCCAAGTAATTGCACTGAGCGGTCATGTTAGTTGGCTTCTGAGTGAATTGTAACACCTAATAGAATAAAAAAATTGTGTATAAGATTGTTTTTAATTTTTTTATTAAGACGGAATTACAGCAACCTTTAAAAGACACAGTCTTTGAAATGTTCAAAAACGAGCCTGCAGAGCTTGATATGACAGCTTGTGCGGCGTGCAGGCAGGATTTTGTTTTGGGGGGGGGGGGGGGGGGCGCCTATGAAAAAATGCTGTATGAGGGGGAGGGGGGAGAGGAGGTCGCAGCAAAATGGAAGGTTTCGGGGGGGGGGGGGGGCCCGGTCCCCATGGGCCCCACCCCTGGCTACGTAGCCAGGATTTTGTTTCGGGGGGGGGGGGGGGCGCCTATGACAAAATGCTGTATGAGGGGGAGGGGGAGAGGAGGTCCCTGCAAAATAGAAGATTTCGGGGGGGGGGGGGGGGGGGGCGGTTCCCATGGGCCCCAGCCCTGGCTACGTCCTGGCGGCGTGAGTCACGACATCTCTGATTCTCTTTATGTGTGATCTTTCGGAGACGACTATGGAAATTCTGTTTTTCGGTCACCAGAGTAGTGCGTGCTGTCATGTTAGTTCCGCGCTCGTGCCGCGTTTTGCGTGGCGGCGCAGCACTCCTTTTGGCTAATATATGAAGCTTGCCGCTACCGATGCTTCCATCTTCATTCGCCAGTTGCTGACGAGTACCCGTACGATACTGTGCGGACCAAATCTAAGTGAAAGCTTTTTTTTCTTTTTTTTTTTTAAATGACCTTTTCTACCAAATCGTATTCGTGATAAAGGAGTTTGCGACATCGCGACTTCTGTTCAATGCGAAAAGCGAAATTGCTGAAGTGAATGTAAGAGTGCAAACGAGCTAGTGTAAATTGAACATGACATAACCAACCCCCCCCCCCCCCCCCCTCCCCCCCAAGGGTGCAGATAAAACCGACACAAGCGAGCCGAGGACGAGCCGAGGAATCTGCTGCTCCGTCCCGTCCGATCTTTCTCTTACACAGAACTTTTTTTTTTTTTTTAAAGTGCCGGGCTTGACCCGCCAATTTAGGGCAATTGGTTAATTGGTTTTCTTCAACTTGTATTAAAGATGAATTATAAATTTCGAGATTCTCGCTGAGAAGTGCACGACACGTTCTGCCAAATATTATTGGGTCCGCAAAAAAAAAAAACACAAACGGTCATAATCCATAAAGTGTAGGTGTATACATGGGTTGCACTGACGTCACATTGCATACTTTCAACCACCATGTAAGAGGAGGAGAGGGAAGCTGCTTTCGTAAGAATTTTGAGTGACGGGTTAATCTTCAATAATCTTCTGGGAGGAGAATAGTGACGTCTGCGCAAATCCGGGAGGCACAAAAGAGGATCCTGATAAGAGGGGAGCTCTCTCTTCCCCTCTTCTCTGGTGGTCATCGGAGCGCTCTTTGAATGACGTCACGTGCAACCCAAGTGTCGCCGACTCACTGGATCTCACAGTTGTCGATCGTGGAGGTGCCTTCGCACGTTTTCCGTCGAACGTGCGAAACGTATTTATTGGTTTTCAAACGCAAAAAAAAACAACAACTTGGAACTAATAAGAGTCCACAACTCACAGAACACAGTGGGCCCAAGTCGCTTTCATTGAGGTATTTACTACAAACACAATATAGATTTTAAAGTTTGACTTTCCCGCGTGTACAACTTGATGTGCTATTCCTACTTCAGTGTCTTCTTGTACATCACCGTCGCGAAACTTCGACACCTCAGCACAAAAAATGTTACGCTTAGCACCGCTATCCGTGCCACGTCTTCAAGCTACGAGGGCTGGGCACTTAAAGGGCCTCTGACACGCCAAAAAAAATTTTTTTTTTCATGCTAAACGTTGCAATGGCATATCAGGACATTACAAAAAAATTGTTTCACTATAGAGTTGCGTAGTTTTTTTATAAAAAATAGAAATACGAGGCCCAATTCAAAGTTCCCGCCGTGCACTGTGACGTAACAGTGTACCGCAAGGTGTCGGGGCGGTCAGAAAGGAGGCATCGAGCTACGTCACTAAAAGCGGGTTAACCGGAAGTCGCGTGAATTTCACTCCTCGTGCTCTCCGCGACCGTGCCTAAGACTTTTTTTCTTTTTATTATTCTGCTCTTCGTACGAGCGATCGTAGAAAACGAAGTTTCAGTTCCACTAGCTCTTTATCCCTGCACCGTTGGTTAGTTTGCGTGCTGTAAAATTTGAGGACAAAGAGTCAGTGGATCGACGTGATGGAGGTCAATGATGAAAGCGTTGCGAGTACAAGCCAGTGTACGAGTGCATGCCGTCAGTCCGATAATACAGGGCTATACTGGGCGCAAAACAAGCTATCAAGTTTTGAAAAAAAAAAAAAAAACAATTAGAACGCTCGCAGAAATTAGGATGGCTAGCATACGACACGCCCGATCGCATTGCTGAAGGTTGAGACACCGAGGTCGTTGAATCATCGGATACTCTCCAGGCTGTAGATGCCTGCCGTCTAAAGAATACGAACTGGTGAGTGTACCAAGTACAAGTAAACGTCGAGCACAAAGTACGTATTTTGTCTAGAGCATGAGTAGAACTTGTTTACTGGGTGCTCATGCGGCCGATGTACGTCTCTCAGTAATGCATGCAGTGTGATCTCTTCTTCAGTTGCTGAAATACCGGGACAGTCCCTCACACAGCACCAGGCATTGTAGTTGATCACGTCAATTCACCGACTCCGCTTCTTCTACCTTTACAGCAACATTAAGCGATGAAAAGCAAATAAAAGAAACCTTGTCTGCTTGGATCGCTCGTGGAGGTGCGGAGAATAACAAAAATATTAAAAAAAATATTACACGCGCTCGCGGTAAGCACGAGGAGGGATACAACTCACGTGACTTCCGGCGATGCCTCCCTTCTGACCGCCCCGACACCTTGCGGTACACTGTTACGTCACAGTGCACGGCGAGAACTTTGAATTGGGCCTGGTATTTATATTTTTTATAAACAAACTACGCAACTCTATAGTGAAACAATTTTTTTGTAATGTCCTGATATGCCATTGCAACGTTTAGCATGAAAAAAAAAATTTTTTTTGGCATGTCAGAGGCCCTTTAATCGATTAATCTACCCATTAATCGATTAATGCTTTAATGGCGATTAAATTTTTAACCGGTTTATCGGTTAAATTTTGACTATACTTCGTTTCAGCTTCGGTCCGAGCGCGGCCGATGTAATGAGCCGAAGGGCCTATCAAACAGCGAAAGAGGCACAACGTCATGGCGTGCTCTCTGCAGTTGATAGGACCAGCGAGTATTCGCCGTCTCTCTGTGCGTGCTCCTACGCCGGCTAGTCCAATCAAGCGCAGAGAGCACGCCATGACGTTGTGCTTTTTGCGCTGTTTGATTGGCCCTTCGGCTGATAACATCGGCCGCGCTCGGACCGAAGGTGAAACGAAGTATAACAAAAAGGTAAAACTTCAAGGCTTTTAGAACGCAGGCGGGGACGAGTACACCGGTATGAATGTGAAATTTAGGTGAAATTTTGACCTAAAGTAGAATGTAGAGGCGAGATTTTGTAACTTCAAACAAGTTGAGAAGGTTATACGTATTTTAGCCGCTTCAACGCCGTACGAGTGCCCGTTCCGCGCAGTAGAGGCTGCTGTGAACAAAACAAGGAAGTTCGCTTCGCCGGAGAATATCAGCGAACCTGAATAATAGTCAGATTTCAGGCGAGCTTGTGTAAGTTGAACATGGTGGTAAACCTGAGATTGCGGTAAGAAAACGGAAAACGCGAAGGAAGAAAAGAAAAAGAACAGGCAACGTGATACGATGCTTGTTCTTTTTATGTCTTCATTTGCGTTTGCTATTTTCTTACCCGTCACAGGTTCACCATCATGTTCAATGAACATCTTTGCTTCTCCGGTTGAACTAATAATTTGTAAGTGCGCTTGTCTTTTTTTCATTTGAATGTCGAGGACAGTCTTTTGGCTGTTCTCAACTACACCTCAAGGTTAATTTAAATTCCAAAATTGTACATTGTAATGTTTATCACATACTCAGCAAAAAAAGGATATATATATATATATATATATATATATATATATATATATATATATATATATATATATATATTACTTTAAAAAAAAAAAAAAAAAAAAAAAAAACTTCTGCATGGCGATGAGCAAAATCGATTAATCGATTAAATGGGGGCGAATAATTGGGTTAAAATTTTTAATCGACGCCCAGACCGAGATAAAAAGTTATGCCACAAACATCACAAGAAAAAAAAAAACAGTAAAAGACGTTTATAATTCTTTGTCATGCTGAATTAGAGCGCAGCTCTTGAGGAGGAGAAGGGGAGGGTACGGAGAGGTACGCCTCTCATCCTCCCTGTACCCTCCCCTCCTCCTCTCCTGCTCCCCTCCCGTTTAGCGGAAAATTTTCGCTAAATTGTCGCTAAATGTAGCGAAAATTTCCTTGCTAAATTCCCATAACTACGTGTGACGTCATTATGGGAAACGTCCCATAATGCAACGCGCGGTTACGCCGACGACGACGGTACAGAGGCGACGGCAACGGCGACGCCGCTTAACCCGAAAACACGCAACTAAAAGCTGCGCTCTAAAAAAAAAAAAAAAAGAAGAACGCGAGAAACAGACGTGATAGATGCGAAAAACGCATGAAGCGATCGGACGAACCGAGGAATCTGCTACGCCGTGCTGTCAGGTCTCTCTCTCTCTCTCTCTCCTACCCGTTACGTCACAAACGAAGATGATCATATCTAGAAAAGCGCCCCCTGTAGTTCGCGCACGCCACCATTAGTAGCAGCTGCTCCGATTGTCGGAGTGCGCCATTGTTTGGTAACAAACTCTGAACATGTATTGAACAGGAGGACTCTTTAAGCGTTCGGCGTGCACGATGGGCTTGGTTCGCACCAGTGTTGGACAAGATACTCGATAAAAGTATTTAGGTTAAGTTACTAAAAACCTGCTCATAATATATTTAAACTACTACTCGAGTTACTTTCACTGTAAAGTATCTTGAGTAGAGTACAAATACTTAG
Source organism: Ixodes persulcatus (assembly GCA_013358835.2). Taxonomy (NCBI): domain Eukaryota; kingdom Metazoa; phylum Arthropoda; class Arachnida; order Ixodida; family Ixodidae; genus Ixodes; species Ixodes persulcatus. The sequence goes on from JABSTQ010003087.1 coordinate 24,725, forward strand.
AAATGTAATTCAATTGCGTTTGCAGAAACTTCAGCATTGCGTAATTTGTATCGACGTCAGTGACAAACACAATTATACAGTTGCGCAAATGTGATTTACCAGAATGGTTTATTAGCAAGCACAGATGTTGATTCTCGAACTTCTCGTCGGATATCCGTCCTCGTTTGCGCTGGAAGACATCACCGCATAATTTCGGTTTACCCTGACAAAAGGAAGTACAATTGCCAAATGCAATACTAAACTCAATAGGTTCTTTATCTTAATTGCAGTTTGAGCGAAATAGATACACAGGGGAGTTGTCTGGAATGCTAATGATTTGGGATAACATTAAACAATGGTGCATGTAGAGCTGAAGCCTGAAAGCAACAATAAAAATTCAAACGTACCGCTTCCGGATTTTGGAATTTGAAGCTTTGCCAACGGAGATCATCTTCGTCTTGGGGAGGCATAACTAGAATTTCACTTGCAGATTGCTGCCTTTCTCGGACAGACATTCTAAATAGGGTTTTAGATACAGCCACGGTGTATGACAGAACCTTCGTCTTCCTTTTTTTTGTATTCAGAACCTTCATCTTCCATCATGATGAGTATGTGACAGCTTGAGTGAATGAGAGTATTGCAGAAGGAAAAGTAAGGAAAGTGTTTCGCAACCGATGGAGTGTCGAGAAGGTGTCTTTTTTAATGTGAGAGTAGTTTTTTATGACGTTACCGTGTTGATGCGGACCCCTCGAGTCTGTCAGGCAGCCGGCGGATGCGCCGCTAAATCAGTCCAAGGCATGATCGGATCGACTAACGATCGTTCGAGAAAGTCTCGCCTGACACCTGTTGTCAGGCCAGAAGTCACCGTAGCGTATCGGAGCTAGCAACAGGATATGGATGCCCGAAAGATTGTTGACGCTTGCTCGTGCCACGCCGATGCCACTTGATACGGAAAAAGTCGGAAAATGACGGAATTTCAAAAATGTACTTGAGATAATGAGTATAAGATACTCAAACATATAATTAAAATAGAGTATCAAATACTCTCGATCAAAAGTATTTGCGAGATACCAAGATACTTCAAAAAGTATTTAAAATACAGTATCTTGAGTAAAGTATTTGAGATAGGCACAAGTCTGGTTCGCAACGAAAACTAGTCTGCTTCTGCGTAAAGCGAGAACTCAGATCCCGTCACAGGAAAGAAATGGCGCTCGCCAATGTTCCTTGATGTGATTTTGAAAAAGGATATAATTTGTAGAACTTACGTACCTTGGGTCTCTTCTACAAGGCTTATTTTTAAGAGCCGCTAAATATAAAGCGCACTGCCATAGATGACGATGCATGGTGATGAGCCCAGAGCAGGAACTCTTTCCGCGGAGCGAGGTGAACATGCTTGGTCGCCATTTAAGACGATTTTGCAGAATTCACAAAAGGGAAAAAAAAGCTAAAAGAAAATGTTATTTTATTGAAAACGGTTGCCGTGGGATTGCACCAAAACAATTAGGCGTAGAGGTCGCATAGACCTTTGCCACGAAACAGAAGGAACCTCGGGTGCTTAGTTTATTTTTGAATGAGGCATTTGGAGAAAATGAGCAAATATGTGTCGGTTGACTGTGTGAGAAATGTGGGACTAAATAAATAGCAAAGCGCGCGAACGTGAAAAAAAAAAAAAAAAAAAAAAAACGACAAAAACGTACTGCACGTAATGACGTATATAGGGAGATTTTTTAAAAGATTTACAGATTTGTTAAAAAAAAAGACGTAACTGGTACACTGATGCCATTTGTGTGGGTGAGTTATACGGCAAGAGGGAAACAAGTTTGAGGAAGTAATCGTCAAGATAAGTTGGATAATTAACTGAAAGGTGTTAATTAACTTTAATTAGTGAAAATAGACCTGTCGTTCTAATCGGAAACTTGCTCCGAGCGTCATGGAAAACCTCCAAGTCGGTAAATTGTAGAACGACATGGAGCTCGCGAAAAGCGCGGCAGTGCGCTTTGCACGCACTGCCGCAAAGCGCGAATAATAGTATTAATTAAAAAAAGGCGTGGTGGCGCGTCGAAGTTCGTATTTTTGGCACCCAAAAAACGAAGCACGCGCACCACATATTTCTACAATTAACTTATCTGATGGCTTTCGATGACGCTAAGCAAGGTTCTAATTTAAACCCTACATTTATTTTCACTAACTAGAAAGGTAATTAACAATATTTAGTTAATTATCCGACGTATCATGACGACTACTACCCTCTACTATGTCCTCCTGGCCGTATCACTCACCTGCCGAGAGCGCATTATTGTAGTTTCCACAACTTTTTTTCTTTTAAACAATTTTTTTTTTGAAGTTGGGAAAATGCCCTTATAGATGTACGGGAAGGAACGCTCCTCCGTGCATCTCCAAGATTTCTTGCGTACTCTTAATCCGAGTGTAAAAGATAAGTAGCCCAGAACGGTCCTTGCCTAGTCAGTCTTGCCCAAACTCACTCCCGAACTTTCTAGGTCGAATGTTTGAGAGACCGAGCGTAGGAGACACGGAGTCGAGCGTGGCCTTGCCGATTCATTTTCGTCGCTCTTGCTCCAGCCGGTTGTGGCGCGACGCTTGCCGCTACCGCCTTGGACGCTCGCTGCTTGTTTCTGGACGCTCGTTCTTTCCTTTGTTAATGGCGCAAGTTCGCTTATTTTACCTTTATTTGAGTTCATCATTCATCGTCTCTTCGCCTTCATCCCTGGCAATACTATGTATACATATCTAGCAGCGTGAAAATAAAAATAAAAAGTCTTTGTATAAAAAAAAAAAAGTTTTTTTCTTCTTGATTTATGTTACGCTGTGTTTCAGAATAATGAAATGTATAAAGCATTTATTTCCTTTTTATTTTCCTATGTGCTCATGGTGTCTGTCGCATTCAATTCAAATCAATTCAATTTTATTTACTCTGATTCGCGGAGAGGGAGACGTAGTTTGCGTAGCTTTTCTGCTACCCAACTCAAGCTTTAGTAGCATTCTGCTACTCAGTGGTACTCAACGTAGCTTGAGTAGGTTTTCTGCTACCGAACTTAAGCTTGAGTAGTATTCTGCTACTCAATGCCATTCAACGTAGCTCGAGTAGCTTTGAGTTCAACCACTGATTATGTACTGCTTTGAGATAAAATAAAACAAAATAAGATAAAATAAAATAAAAAGGAATGAGCGTAAAGATGAAGGAAATCACAGAACCCACAGAGTGGAGACGTCAGTCCATTTTCGTTCTTTTTATTTTTTAATCTCTTTTTTTTCATTCCTCTCCTCCTCCGGGTATATTGATCATTGTGAGCCATTGATCGGCACAAGAATCGATAGTTCGAGCTGCGGGCAAAACAGCTCATCAATAATCCACATCAATAGCATCGATGATGTGAAATGAACATTCTAATGGCACGCTGTCAACTCACACTCAGCAGAGGGGCACTTCTCAATGGTCGTTATATCGAGTGCGTGCGGATAACAAAATACCATTCCCTATAGCAAAAAAATAATAAATATCATAAAATAGACGTTGCTGGCTTGGCGAATACGTTAGAGAGTTTAGTAGATCGTTTCCGTAACTCCGATAATGATTCCCGATATTTCGGCAACGTCTTTGCGCTTGCGTCGCATCATTATCGGGTATCGTTATTGGAGGTATCAGAACGATCTACTAGAGCTCTCTACTAAAGAAATGTGTGTGAAGTATCGCTTATATACAGAAAGTCCCAAATAACTTGCACCAAACATTAAAAAAAAGGTTTGCTCTGCGGGAGCTAAGGCGACTGTATTTTGTTAGCAAGTGTCTTAGGAAAATACGCCAATCTTTTTAGCGCGCCTAGTTACTTATTATCTCAGATTAATTATCTAGCTTCTAAATTATTCGTTCAAGGGCCGAGGCGTGAACGGCGAAGTTGTAGAGAGTATTGATGAACCCCTAATTAAGGTTTGTTACATTATACACTTTGCGCGCTTCTTTTAATTAATATTAATATCCTTAGTTCCCAGGGTTCTTTAGTTATTATTCTTATTCTTTTAATTCGCCTGAAAAGAAAGCCCGCGGGATATAAAAAAAAAAAAAAAACACTACGTAATACCGCGCCCGCACGTCGTGTTTGCAGAGCTTTTGGACCTGCTCTGAAGGAACGAAATCCCCCTTATCACTGGCGCGTACTGTCCCAGGCAGAGCTTCGTGATGGCGCAGGTCACAAAAATAGGCGTGAGCTCTTGCTGCCTCAAATGGATGCTGAACCGAAATCGGGCGCCAGCAAATCAGGGCTGGAGCGATGAGCGGGACGCTGCAAAACTCAAAGAAACATCACTCACACAACGATATCGGAACGGATGGCCGTATTTTGTGGAAAAGTGCGCGATTGAACACTTCCGACGAGACATGTGTGCCGTCGCGATTCTCATGCCCTCTCCTCTCTGCTTCGTCCCTTCGAGCAGGTGAACCGATATGAGGAGGAGAGAAGCCAGGCCGCTTTCCCTCATCCTCAAGTGTTCGAAGATAATCGTGACGTCACATCCTTTGTTAGTCGCGCCCCTCTTTTCCGATACTACGGCCATCCGTTTGAGATATCGATGCATGAGTGATATGTTTGGAGTTGTAGCGTCCCGGTCAACGCTTCTGCGGCCTTATTTTGCAAAATCCAGATTTCGGTTCAGCATCCCTTTAAATCCCTGTTTCGGACAGCGAGTCAGTGATAAGTTGGCCTCCGTGCCTTCAGAGCACGTCTGAGAGCGCTGTAAGCGCGCACTAAAAAATCTTAGGGCACTTCAGTGAGACTCTCGCCAACAACATACAGTTGGTTTCACAACCGTAGAGCGCTCCGCTTTTTTGTTTCTTTCAAAGTTTGGTGCAAGTTTTCTGGGACAGCCTGTATATCCACGTGCAATGCCGTTTATATTGGCATAGCTCGGCAGTCTTTTGGAGATGGCGACAACCTAGCAACCCCAGTTGGGAGCCTGGCACCGGGAAATGTCGTGCTCTCTCCGCCATTTCCCGTTGTTGGCACAGAACAAACCGTGGCAGTGCCTCCGTAAGTCAAAGACGGCACGATATAACGGTCGGACCTTTCACCGCGTTTATTTCTCTAAATTAAATGTAACTTCCTTTTCTCGAGGTCAGATATGTTGAGATGATCCAAAGCACACGTAAGCTGGAAATTGACAAATAGCAGAGGATACGTTCGCTTCTTGAAAACCCCAAAAGCCGCAGTTACGCTGTCCTTGCATCACACAAAAGACACGATCTACAGACAGGATGGGAGAATTATCTGCGCCTCAAGCAGGATCGATGAAGCATGCTTGCTTTATGCATATATACGTTTCGATAATGTCTGCAGAGAGTTCCTGTATGGCCCATGTGACAGGGCCATCGTACCATGAAGAAACACGCCTTATACAGTGTCTGCAGACAGCCTTTCGTCTGATCTACTATAAGGAAGACCGTGGCTTTCCGCGCTGCTTTTAAGCCAATTGAATCGGGAACGGATTCGAAAAGAAAACGAGGGATGCGAACATAAAGTGTTTTCGAAGGACGCGCGCTCTCGGAGCATGTCTCGGAGACGCTGGCTCGCTCGCAGAGTGGTCGCGTTGGGCGGGCTCGAGGAGTCAGCCCTGGGTTTCCGCGGGCGAGGGAGCCGTCCGTCCACTTAGCCGATTGAGAAACGAGACTGCGGCCCCGGAGGCCCTCCCGCCTTTGAAAACAAATCTGGCTTCTTTCTTGCGGCCACGAGAAGCCGGGCGGACCGACGCATCGGACCCGCGTCAGGGGTCTCTGGCTTTCTTCTCTCGGCGTGCACTTCTGCGCCCGGTCCGCCGATAGCCTGGCCCTCTCTCCCTCGGCAGGGATGAGGTGGATGAGGGCAGCACCTCCTGGGCAACAAACAAGGCCGTAGTGCTGGAGTTTCGATACGTCACCTATCGGATGCCGGCGTGGGTCGCGGATTGGACACGATTGCTGAGTCGGCGATCGGCCGGGGTTCGTGACGAATCGGCGAGGGCACCGAATCCCAGCCGCATGATGACGCAACATTAGTGTTCAATCCCAGACTTTGCTTACAGTTTGAGTGATAAGGAAGCCGACTGTTTTCTGAGCTACTCCAACTATTGCGCGTGGAACGCGTCTCCAATTGGTGCGCTTATCGCGTCCAAAAATGTGGTCCCTCGATTTTCGCCCGGTGACATCATAGAAGTGTCACACTGTCGCCCCCAGTCACGATCCTGGCAGTGTCCCAACATCGGTGGTGTATGTAGCAGACGCCTGTTCTGCTGCGGGTCGCTCTTCAGCGTGACAGTCCACGGAAGCTTCGGCATGCCGGAAGTTGGGACGCCGTGACGAGAGCATGCGCAACACTCGCTTTGGCTCGTGCTTTTCGCCAGCATGTCTACGACCAACCGCCAGGATCGCGACATGCGACAGCATGACACTCCGACTTCTGTGACGTCATTTGTTGCCACTTCGGTACCACTTTGGTATATGGGTAGCACAGGACGCTAAACGTACCAGTCGGAGACGCGCACCAGGCACTATACTCAAACTGAGCAGATTTTAAGTATACCCAGGTTTTTGGCTCTTTCCGCCATTATGTTCATTATCGCTAAAATTTAGTAGGGTACGTTGTTGGGCTAGTTGGTTCATCTTAGTTAAACATATAAACATATAGGTATTGAAAAATGGCAAATGAAGGTTATGCCAAAGCCGACATTTAAATTTACCCGCACTCTCCAGTGGGGGTGGCGTCGGGTGTTGTGTAGCTTGCAAGTCGAGCAGGCAGTCTAAAAATCGGACTATTATGCGCGTTTTATTTTTGATTTGCTGCGGTGAGCTTCCCTTCATTCATTTCACACCATCAAACTCTTAACCCGCCGAGAACAAGCTCTACGCGTGCCGCCATATTACAGCAATGTTGTCGGTAGAGCCTCTCAGCCTCTCAGACCAAATTTAAAAATGTATTAACTTCGCGAAAAAACAAAACTATTAATGTGAGTTATAACTTGGGTTAGCATTGTTCAACTGTGTCCATTAGTGCATTGAACCAATTTCGATCGAATAAGCGTGTATCAAAAGGTGCACGGTTGTTCGTGCAGATATAATGACTGATTTTCCATAAAAAAACGGACAAAACAACCACAAGTCTCAAACTAAATTATCTCGTTTATTTAGTTCACCTTCTTATATAGTCTGACTCTCAAGGTCATCACCACCAACACAAAAGGATGAAGTCTACACAGTTCAAGCGCCACAGTCTCCATCACACAATGTAAGAATGTGGACAACCTTACAGAGTAAACGGTAAAAACAGAGGCGAGCTGGTGAAAATCTTCCATAGTAACCGGTTACTATGGAAGATCTTTACCAGCTTGCCTGTGGTTTTACCCTTCCTTCGATGACTGATTTATCTGTGGACATGCCTCATCATCTTCGAAACAGTGTTTGCTTCACACGTAATGGGTTTATGTCTAAAATCAGTGGTGGTGTCACCAGTGTAATTAAGGAACGTCATACAAAGAGGAAACGTGGTTTAGGCAGTGTCTCCATACTCTCTTTTGTATGATGCATCGACATTGTGGCCGCAGCTTAAGAAATCTGGGGGCTGGCTAAGGGCTTGCACGTGAATCACTGAGGCTGTGTTTATCTGAGCCCCGTCTGCTCTCTCCTCTCCGTTAACGAGGCGACCTGACGTCCATGAAAATGTGCCAATCAGAGTGCCGGCCGTCGGCCTGTCACTTGCTCCGCAAGCTTTTCCAAATACGCTTTCCTCCCGGTGAACCCTGACTTGGGACCTCGCAGAGCCCGGCGGACAGCGTACTGGAGACGGGCTCGTCGTTCCTCTGGTCAACGCGGCAGGAGCCCCCGTCGTACTTCTTCGGCACCATCCACGTGCCGTACACGCGCGTCTGGGACCACGTGCCGGAGAACGCCAAGCAGGCGTTCGGCAACGCGGACAACGTGGTCTTCGAGCTGGACCTCATGGACCCGGCCACCATCTCGGCGCTGGCCACCTGCCAGATGCTGCCCGAGGGGCTCAGCCTCGTCGACGTCCTGCCCAGGGACCTCTTCGAGCGTCTCAAGCGGCACCTCGACTACGTCAAGGTACCCGTCGGGTGGGTTCAGCCCGAGTCCGACCGGCGCAGATAGTACAACTCGAGATGAAAGATATCGAGATAGGAGATTCATAATGATGAAAAGAAGTGAGGGACCAAACCCGTTTTCTCGGGAAACCACGCAAGTCACTCGGTGAAGAGGCTTTAGATTTATCAATAGGAAAGCCAACCGGGGCTCTAGACTTGATGTGCACGATGTTGGAGCCGAAAGTTCGCGGAGCACGTAGATGGGATTTCGGCGACAAAAGTGGTGCGTCATTGTCCCAAGAGTCCAGTCGGCGCGCTCTGTAAACGTTGGCTCCCCATTTTTGTTTCACGAGTTTAGGGCTCTTGAATTTTAGACAAGAAGTCTTTTATTCGCGGATGAATGTCAGAAAAGTAAAAACAGAGCACATAGAACGAAGACAAAAATCAATGACTGTATTCTTCGTTTTACCATACGTCCGAACGTTGTCGAAGGCTGGAACACATGCAATAAACTTCGTGCGATTTGGTCCCAGCCCCTGCCAATAATCATGATTCGCTCGAAGATAGTGTGACACCAGCAATCTGCACAGTGGAAGCCGCAAGTGGCCTTTAGTAACACCGTATGGAGTAATCGAGGCCAGCTAACATCCTCATCCTCCTCCGTGGAACGTCATCACAGTCGGATGGCACCAACTGAGTAATTGGACCCGAGCCCGATGCCGAGCAAGCGACATTCTACGCGTTGATCGGGCACGACTTTCAGCCGAACGCTGTCGCTGCACCCGAGTTCAATCTGTGTCATCGTTCGAATCTCACTGTGACGACGGCAAAATTCTAGAGCATGCTCACGCGCCTCATTATTGGCATGTCAGCACGTTTGGCCTATGTAGCCTCTTCGGCACGTAAGCGGGATTCTGAAACAACGCCAACCGTAAACTCTACACATTTTTTGTTTTGTTTGACAGAACAAAATGCCTTATTTCAGCTCTTGTTGTCTAGTCCCGAACAGAGTTTTGCCAACTTGTGGGGAGCGGGAAATAAAACGGGAATATTGTATCGCTGTTCCCCTTCAAATGCGGCTCATAAACTGGACACGAAAACTGCGTATACGAACTTGATTTGGACTCGTACAATCCATGCATCAACAAGCGTTGGGTTAGTTGATCGCGTCCAATCGCTGAAATGTCGGGAAGAGCCGAGCAGTAACAATGTTGGGAGTTGAGGACGTGACATGCGCTTTGCTTCAGAGTGTGCTTGTGATGATCATTGGCCCGCGGCATATAATCAGGGCCAGGTCGCGTGACCGCTTGTTTTCACTGAGAGTTGAGGAAATGAAGGCTGCTCGTTTTTCTCCATTTGTTTTTTCCTGCGACTCCCATTGCGTGGAGTGAAAAAAAGAAAAACTCTTAGGCTATTCTAAGTGGTATTTACTGCAAATACAAGTGTTGCATTGATCCTTGAAGTAATTAGTAGCACCGGTCATTGAAACTGCGTTTGCGGGAAGGCGATTGCAGTCAGGGATTAATCGACTAGTGTCGGGTGCGGCAAATTTTTAACGGTAATCGACTCTCTGCGAGGTGAAGTCACTGTAATTGCAGTTGTAATTTCCCACCTTGGGGCTGTAAGAGGCAGATGCCTGAACTGATCAAGCTTCTTACTGAACCGTCCTTGCACCAAATACCTTTACATCGAAAAGACTGCAGCGAAACATTTTTTTTTCTTTATTTGTTTGGTGGGTTTTTCCGCCCAGGGGATTGGGCCTACGCTCAATCCCCTACAGAGGAACTCAGATCCCCCCCCCCCCCCCACCCCCCCCCCCCCCGTTCTGACATGGACCAATAAATGCATGCATGGGCGATGTGCTGTGCATTTGAGATTCCAATTTCGATGTCCCACCGCCTCTGAACACACGGGCGTTGCATTGGACTTCTGGAGGGAAGGCTGAATGTGCGCTCCTCGCTCCTTCTGACTTTTGGAACAAGTTGCCAGGTCAATTCATTGGTTGACAAAGACGCGGTACTGTTTAATTTCCTTACGGAGGCACCTATGTATTTGTTTTACTAAAATGTAATTAGGGCTATTAACTACTTAACGAAAATAAAATAAAAAAATACCTTTCTAGGATACTACATCATTAAGGATCAGTCGTATCACAGAAGGATAAAATATTGCACTGTCTATAAAAAAAATTGGAATTGAAAAATAAAATCTCTCTATCACATTTCCATCTTTCAAAAGGACATCGTTTTACTTGCAGCCTGGTGAAAAGTGTATCTCTGGACTTTATTTCAGCTTATGTCCGAGCGCAGCTGAAGCTTACAAGGCGATGGGGCCAATCAAACATCGTCGAAAGCGTAACGTCTTAATGTTCGTCACGTGTTCTATTATCACTGAACTTATCATGCAAGTACAGGCTAGACCCAGTGACTTGCGCTTTTGACACTGTTCAGTTGGTGCGATCAGCTCGTAGCGTCAGCTGCGTCCGGAAGTAAGGTGAAACGAAGTATAGTGTCCTCTTCAATAGACTCTTCTCAAAACTGCGTGACACCTAGCAGTTGCTGAGCTAATGATCCGAGGCCGCCGTTGTGCTCTGAGCATGTATTGGACACTATAGAGGGGTGTCAGAGTATGGCGTGAATTAGGCTTTGCTCGTACCAAAAATGAGTATTGTGTCGGCGTTGGACGACGACTGGGATCCAATCACACGCTTCGTTGCCTGGATATGAAGACCAACAATGCTGCTTAGTAGGGTTTTGAAAAGGGTTCCCGTTCGATCGATCCGTCGCGGTTCGAGTGCCGTTTGAAACGACACAAGCATTCCGTAGTAAGCCACGCCGGAAGCGGGCACCAGAGTTTATTAAGATGGAAACTTGGACGAGTCGGTGATTCATAATACCGGCAACAGCGAAAAAAAAAGAAAAAACAATAAAAAAAACAGGGGCAAAAAAAAAAAAAAGAGGGGGCACGCAGAAGGACCAACGAGGCCGCTGAAAGTCTTCGTTTGTCCATCTGTGTCTCCTTCTTTCATCCATGTCTCTTTTTTTTTTTGCGTTTTGTTGTTATTATGGAGCATCAGAGGCAGGAAAACCCGGTCCCGGAAGGTCTCCGGGCCGTCGTCCAGAACGAGTGCATCCCCGCAGGTGAAGATGTCGTCGTGGATGACGGCGGACCAGCGCGGGCAGGGCCTGTACGCCGACTACCTGTTCAACGCCATCACGGGCGACTGGGAGCGCAAGCGGCCCATCTGGGTCATGCTCATGGTCAACTCGCTCACCGAGAACGACGTGCGCTCTAGGGGCATCCCCGTCCTGGACCTGTACCTGGCGCAGCAGGCAGAGCGCCTCGCCAAGCGCACGGGCGCCGTCGAGAGGGTCCACGAGCAGTGCCTGCCGCTCAACGGACTCAACTTCAGCCAGGTAAGGGGGGTGGGGGGCACCCCGTTGTTGCTGCCCGAGGACGTGTTAAAAGTAGCTTTGGAAGCAGTGTTGTAGGCGTTAACAAAAAGAAAGTAACGAAATACTTCACTTGCTACTAGCAAATAAAAGAAGCGCGTTACGAACCTACGTTAGAGCAAAATAAATAAATCTGATGTAGCGCACGTTACTTTTGCGTTACATTTTATTTATGAAGTAAGACGTTATACTGTTTTGACGATACAAGTACGCATAAGTGCTATATTTTAAGAGACACTATATCCATACAGAAACTTAATATAATTACCTAATATTTCTTACGGTTCCACCTAAATACTCACAATAAAAAACACACACAAAAAAAAAAAAAACGCAAGAAGCAATCATATGGCTTTGCGCCCAGAAACGCTGCCATAACTTTAGTTCACAGGGGACAGACGGCAGTGCACGAGCTAGGGGACTCTTGACATCTCTTGCTCTACACGCGCAGAGCTCCAGCGATGTTGTCGCGTGTGCAAAAAGACTGAAGTTCCCTCGATTCATTGCGGCAGCGGTGGCGTAGTTAAACTGGCTGGTGAGATCGGTCTATTTTTTATAGTCTTAGGAAAAATTGTTTAAGTAACGTAACTCATTATCCCTTACTCGATATTAGCAACGGAAGTATGCTAGACGTTACTGTTTCAAAGCGAGTACGTTACTACGTTAGCGAAAAAAGTAACGTCTTATGCTATGTCCACGCTATGGACGTAACGCACCGATCTTTGATAACACGCGCAAGCCTAAGCGCAACAAGCGGAACGAGTTCGTTCCGACCACGATTGCTTGTAGCCTAAAAACAATCGTTCCGCTCATTGCGCTTACGTTTGCATCTGTTTTGAAAGATCGGCGCTTGCGTCCGTAGTGTGAACATAGCATTCCCGGCAATGCCTTTCCCTGTAACGCGTTACCGTTAACACTGGTAGGAAGTAAAGCGTCCCAAGTAACGGAGTTACTTGGGTAGGTTTTCTGTAACGCACAACGTACTCGTTGGAATCATAAGTGACTAACGAGTGAAATAATTGCGTTATTACAACATTTTACGTCAGGTCATTTGACCCGACTTCAAGTGACCTATACACCAATTTAGTTTACCGCGCTAAATTTTGCGGGAAAATGTATGCCACGTGACCCATATTACGATTTAGTTTCCCAGCTATATTTAGCGGGGATGTTGATGCCACTTGACCCGACGTCATGGGACCTATACACCAATTCAGTCTCCCCGCTAAATTTAGCGGAAAAATTAATGTCACGTGACCTATACACGTTTGCAAGTCCGGGGGCTCAGGGTGCCGCCATCTTGCTCAGTTGGGGTGTGCTGGGGCGCTGCCATAGTCCGATTACGACGCCTTAACAAGGCTTCGTTATCGGATTATGACGAGCCCAAGCGCACCCCAACTGACAAAATGGCGGCGCCCTGAGGCCCCGGACTTGCAAACGTGTATACACGAACTCACTTTCCCACCTAAATCCAGCGGGAAATTTGATACAAATAAAGTCTTTATTCCCCGAAACGACGGCTCAGTGTATTCTAAATAATTTTAAACGGTCGCACCTTAAATACTGCATTTCAGACTTCAAAGATAAAGTCGTTTTATCTCTAAGTTTTCGGGATTTGATGCACTAATGGACTTTATAGATAAAGGTTCGTATATTAGATGCGGAGCGCTCTCTTGCTCGGGTCTATGTCCCGCGGCGTCGGCGTCGTAGTCCGCACTCACACTACGCATGCGCAACTCTCCTCCTCTAGTCTCCTCTCCTTCAAGTGTGAGCGGTAGCGCGCTGCGCCTGCTGCGCGCGTTCCCCATCACGTGACCGGGGCGGGGTCTGAGGCGAAACCGTGTTTCCCCGGAGGAGGGAAAGGAGGAAAGTTTTCGGCGCGCGGGTCGCAGCGCCAGGCCAGGCCTTTCTAGTGGGGTGAGCTTTCCCCGCAACTCCGCGGCTGTCGTCTGCTAGCATTTCCCGACCGCTCGCGTCCGTTGCAGCCTAGATCTCGCCGGCCAGCCCGGTCTCGACGAGGAAACCTGCAAGCGCTGTTAGGGCATTTTGCGCCGCCTTACCGTGCGGTCTGATTAGACTTTCAAGTTACTCGTGCTACATCAGTTCACCGCTGTTGACTCCACTTCACTCCGTTCTTCCGATGAAGTGTGATGGAAGCAACAGTCCCGTCAGTTAGTGGGTTGGCGCAAGCAAGCGTCAGCACCACCCCGATGCTCCGCATCACCCCATGGTTCCCCTCGGGAAGATGGTGTAATTTTTTTTCAAAATTTTGGGAAAGGGGGGGGGGGCGGTGTATTCACTAGATTTGATAAACAGAGAACAAAAATACGAACTCGCACTGTAAACGTTTAATCACTGTCGAAATCCGTAAGCGTGGCTTATCTCTGCCCAAATGCCGCAATCCAAAGTATCGCAAAAGTAACGTTCGCTAGTTTCTGACAGTAACGGTCGCAGTTTTTTGTTAGTTTCGAAGGACGGCAACGAATCTAAGTAACGGTTAAATTTTTTTCAAGAACTAACGATTAACGTGGTACTTAATTTTGGTAACAGGCACAACACTGACCGAAAGAAGCCAATGCCTCCTAGAAGACAAGGCCTGAGCTTGACCTCATCGTCAGTGGGTCCCTGAATTGGAACAAGCGTAAAACACGCTGAAACTTGACACGCACGCACTCGTTGTTTGCACTGCAGGGTGGATCCACGCAGCGTCGCCCAGCTCCCGTCAGCGTCGCCACCAACGCGATTTCGAGTGTCTCACAATGAGCGCGACGCTAGCGCGTGGTGACGCCAGACGCACTCGTCTGCCGCTTTGCGGCGTGCTCTCGCGTCGAGCTGCAGCGAGTTTGCCACTTGGGTTGGGCCGGAGATCCAGCCAGCAACGATGATGTCACACGCAGCTCTTGTCTTTCAGGTGGTACTGGTGCGCGGCAATGCTGACGCGAGCCGAAAGGGCGCTGTGTAGATTCGGTAGTGTTGACGTTGGAGGAGGAAAAACGCACACCTTGTTTTTTACAGGTGGTATTGAGAAAACCTCTCGAGTTTCTTTTTGGAATCTCTGAAGCATCGGAAGATTGGGTGATCATTTCCATCGGCTGCCGCCATCTCACTTTTATAAGTGAAACTCACAACCAATCAAATGTAAAACATAAAAACAAATTGTACAGGACGTGGATGAGGCAATTGTTAGTTCCTATGTTTTAGTTAGAAAACGCGAGGAGGTTGACGCTCCGAGCGTGCTGGTTGGCTACTATGTGGGAAGGCAAACAGAAGGACAATGATTGCCGGCTTTCATATGAAGAATAGGAGAAAAAATTGAACGCACATTACTTTGAATGGGGGACTAAATGTTCATCTTATATCAATAACTAAAATCACACTTAACCTCAAACATTTTGGCGAGCCAGTTGCATGTCGTCTAGATCGCGAGGGTAACGTTGTCGGAGTCCATTACTCTAACAGCTTGGGAAGCTGATCTCTGCCGTGAAGAAAAACAAAGTGAGCTCTTGCTGTCTCCTGACCTTCCTGGATACTTTTACGATAGCAAAGAGCATATTTGATGCTCATTGCAGGATTTAACAACTTAAGGCCCGTTCCCAATCTTGCAACCGAATACGACCGAGAGAGACGAGACTTGTTGAAACCTCTTAAAATTTCTTAGGACGAGAGAACACACTGGCACGCTGGCGCCATCTATTCGGTGACCCTGGAACTGCATTTCACGAGAGCGAAGGTTTTGAGAGATTTCCGAGGTCAAATATGCGTAATACCTATAAGAAAAGTTCGTTTATAACGTTGACAAAGGTTTTTTCGAGCCAAAAAAGAAAGGATAATGCGCGACAGAATAGAAAATATGCCGGACCGCCAAGTTTACACTTGCACCCAATAGAGGGCGCCAGTGTGTCCTCTCGTTGGATCGCTTGAGGCAAATGGGTGGGGAGCAATGGGCACGAAAGGTTTTCAGCTATTTATACATGAGGAGTATAGACACAAAATGGAGACAGCGCACTAGGAAATTAAGAGGAAAGTTTTTAGGCTATAGTGGGGTTACGGAAGAGCAGGTCTCAGTTAAGAAGAAAGTTAAAGCCACAGAAAGAGATCGGTGGCTAGAGGGAATGCAGACAAAGAAGGCTCTGGAAGGCTATAGATTAAACAAAACAGTTATTGCCAAAGAAAGCATTTATGACAATTCTAGGGGAAGCTCATTGTTGTTTGAGGCAAGGACAGGTGTTTTGCGAACCAGAACATACAGAGCGAAGTACCAGGAAATGGACACAGTGTGTGCTGCTTGTGGAGAGGAGGACGAGACGGCTGAGCACTTGATACTCTACTGCAAAGGGCTTCACCCTATGCATACCGAAGACAACATAGATTTAATAAGGTCATTGGGTTTTAGAGACAGCGAAGGAAAAGTGGATTTCAAGACAGTAGAGATTACCAAGCAAAGATTAAGTGAATGGTGGCAGAAAGCGAGAGAAAACTAGGCATTTTCTTATTAACTGATGGCAAGGGGGATTTATAGCCTCACTTTCTTTTCAGTACAGAGTGAATATAGTTTTCACATTTAAATATTCTAAGCTTAAAGGGTAAGACAAAATGGCTAGGTGGCGTAAGCTACCGCCCGATCCAAAGGGCTCAGCCGTATTCATCCATCCATCCATCCATCGTTGTAAGGGGTTTCAAGGAACCCAGTTTTAAACGGGCCCTGCAAGGACTTTTTTACTGGTTATTAATTTGCAGCGAACCTGAGCGGACTGAACGTAGTAACTTAATTTAATGAATCTTTTCTTTTCTCGAATTTCGCTTTATTTTAAAAGTTATAGGCGAATTAAAATGACAAAAACAAGCAAAAAATAACCTCCTTCGTAACGTCCTTGGTTGCTTGAGTGGCCGTGAACTAGAGGAGGGGTAGTGCGCTCAGCGAGCGCTCACGGCTGCCGCACTCCATGTCGACGGCTCGAGAGGGCGCCACTAAAGCATGTTCTGGATAGGCTGTATGAAGCGGGCAGCCAGGGTGGCTCGCATTGCATTTGCTGCGTGATTAAACACTAATTCGGCATGACACTTCATTAGCCACAAACGACAGCTAACACGGCGTAAAGATCAGTTCAGAACGGGAGCCACTTCGCGCTGCCATACCGCCAAACGGGCAAACCGCAAGTCAAACCTGATCCGAAGGCCTTCGGAACGCTCGGAACCGGTCGTATCCTCGAGCCGGTATACGACCACTGCGCCGCCGCATACATCCGGGACCTTTCTACGCTCGCCGCTGGTTAACGCCTGATCCCACCACACCTTTCTAGTATGCGCCGCCTTTTCAACCGCTTGGTGGCGGGTATGTCGACGGGTCATTTCTTGTTTCCGTACTTTCTAAACTGCATTTGTTTATTTTCTGATCTAAAATAGTGAACAAAAACTACTTTTATAAATAACTGAAACGGTTCGCGCCACTTATATTTTGTATTTCGACTAAAAAGAAGCTTTTAGCGGCTCCGACAAGTAGTAAGCCCAGGACCAAAGACGTCACATATCGCGCGCTTTCGGCACCGCGGCTCGCCCCCGTAGGTGGAGCAGGTTTCCGCGTCGTTCGGTTAAAATAGGACGCACTGATATTTAGTTACTCTCTCCGTGCCCGCTGGCTTGCCCGAACCCCGAGGGGAAGTCAAAACCGCAAAAAAGGTAGACGCTTAAATACGATTGCAAGTCCCCTTTAAGAGGTCGCAAGAGTGTGAACGGGCCTTTACTGACTGGAGGGCCTAATCTCTCGCGCCTCTGGCTGCAGATTTTACGTACGCAAAGACCTAGTAAGTGGATGGAGTCTGAGATTTGGCAGCATGAACCTAGGAGATAACCTGCACTGCAAATTTGATAAACAAATGTCCACATAACGGCAACAGTGAAGCTCAGCTGATGTAAGACCATTTTAGTTGACCACAGCAGAGCGCGAGACACGCAGAATTTTAGTGAAGACTAAACTTTGTTTCATACTTAGCGTGCAATGCTGTCAAAGCTACTGGCGCGAGCGCGTGGCTTCATCTATGGTTTTGTTTGCGCGAGAACGCGTGCAAATGATCAACGAGATCAAGCCCCACGCTCGCCCCAGCAGCTTTGACAGCGTTGCACGCTAAGTATGAAACAGAGTATACGTAGCATGAGGCAGGCACGTAGCCAGGATTTTGTTTCGGGGGGGGGGGGGGGGGGGGGCTATGACAACATGCTGTATGAGAGGGAGGGGGAGTGGAGGTCCTAGCATGAGGCAAGTGACAACGATATTATGCAATGTCCCAGATCAATAGAGAATTTACAATTCTCTGTAATGCCGAATTAGAGCGCAGCTCTTGAGGAGGAGGGGAGGGTGTGAAGGGAAGGGTATGCCCCCCTCCCCTCCTCCTCTTCTGCTGCCATCCCATTGAACGGGAAATGTCCGCTAAATTTACCGGGGAAATTTTTCCGTTAAACAACCGCGAAATAATTCGGCTAAATTTAGTGGGAAAACTTTTTCGCCAAATTCATCGGAAAAAATTCCAGCTAAATTTAGCGGAAACACTTTTTCTGATAAATTTAGCGGGGAAATTGTTCCGCTAAATTTGGCGGTGAATTTTTTCCGCTAGATTTAACGGGACAGTTTTTCCGCTAAATTTAGCGGGAAAAAATTTCCGCCAAATTTAGCGGGGAAATCTTTCCGCTAGATTTAGCGAAGCATTTTTTCGCTGAATTTAGCGGAAAAATTTCCCCGCTAAATATAGAGAAAAAGTTTCCCGCTAAATTTAGCGTGACGTCACACTTGACGTCACATGTTACGTCATTATGGGAACGTCCCATAATAACGTGCGGTTACGGCGACGGCGGCGCCTCAAGCCGGAAATGGGTAGAGTTCCTGTATAGTCTCCCTACGGGAGCCAGAGTTGCGCGTTCATCCCCGTAGAGCCGTCTTTCCTGCACGGCATGTTGATCCCGCTCCTCACGTGGCTGAATTCGGCGAATAGCGGCGCCGCGCGTTCGAGGCGCGCGGCGCGCTCAAAAGCAGGGGAACGTACACCGGGGCGCGTGCAACGTCTACTTTCCTGCATGACACTTGATCCGGCTCCTCACGTGATCGCGTAGCTCTGGCTCCCGTAGGGAGCCTATTGGGGACGTGAGCGATCGAAAGCGCCGTTGTGATCGGTCTTCCATAATAGGCCAAATGCTGACTATTACGTCAGCAACGCTGCCAACACCGTCAATTTTGACGGTGTTGGCAGCGTTGGTTTGAGAGTGCTATGATTTCAAGCTTCCACCATGCTCTTTACAAACAACTTCAAACTTGCTGTTCTCAAGGTAATGATGTCACGAAAGGTAACCATATTAGTGCGCCACCAGAACATCTCGCCGCCAATACAGGAACTCTAGAAGTGGGCACCTAAGAGCTGCGCTCTAAAACTACGTTCGCACCGCCGCACGCGTTTCACGCGCACGTCTTCCCCGTATAAAAGATTCGAAGTAAATAACCAAAATAAAGCGTTGACGAACGCGAGTGCAAGATGCCATTTGTTTTAGGCTTTTGCTTTAGAACAGTTACTGCTGCAGACGTCGGCAATTGCGGCTCGTGGAACACCATTCCCTGCAGTCTCCTTGATGCTCGGGTAATTTAGCAATAGGTCTATTCAGTAGATTAGTCATCAATAGGCACCATTTTCAAGATCAGTAAACTCTCAGGTAGATAATAAAGGTTTCTTAAAGATTTGCCGCTGTGCGACCCGCGTCGGCCATCTCAAAGCTCGCACCGCCCTCTCTTTGTCGCGTTCCAAGCCGCTTGCTTGCCTAGTTTCCTTTCCTTCAGCTCTCCCGGGGTGGCAGTCCCGTCGTGCGTGTCTACTTTCCGCCGGGTGGCTGTCCCGTCACACGTGTCTAGTTTCCTCAGGCTCCTCGGGGCGGGTCTGTGTCGTGTGCTAAACAGCTCCGCTGGTTCCCCACCTTCACAGTGTGGAATGGTTCACGATTTTTTGGAATGAGGTTTTGACCTTATGGCAATAGTTTCGGCATCCGTTTTTGCTAATCTCCCACGGTGGCTGAGCAACCATTGAAGAATAATGGTATGTCCCTAAAATTGCTTCACATGTAGCAATTGTCTGCTAAAAAAAAAAAAAGAAGAAAAACACAACAACACTGAACACGAGTGTTAGCCGAATGCTGATGCAGACCTATGGCCAACCTGCACTCCGCGTTTGCCTCCGCTAGGCGACGTTGAAAATTCAGCACCGCAGCCGTGACGATGCATTTTTGATTGGCTCCATGGAACCGCAGCCGACGCTGCGGTCCGATGGAGCCAATCAAAAATGCATCGTCACGGAGCTCGTCGTTTTTTAGACTTGTCTATTACGGTTGGGGTTCAAGGGAGTATAGGAGGTGCGTGCGGCTGAGGTTCGGCTTTCCCGCAGGTGCTGTTCGCCCTGGACCAGACGCTGCGGCAGCACGAGCACATCCGACGCGGCGTGCACCGCGCCACGTACAGCGCCGACGATCTGATTCGGCACTACAACTGCGGCGACCTGGACTCCGTCGTCTTTTCCAGGTGGGCACGCTCGTGGCACTTTTTGTACCCGATGAGCTGCGATCTCGCAAGTTGGTCGTAACTCCCGACCTTCGAGAATAATGTCGAACATTACAGAGCGCTTAGTGTGGTGTTCGTCAATCTCTGACTTATCCGTTGTTTTAAAAGGACAATGAAGGCAATTTCGGACACCTTTTTGGCGATTGAACTGGGTTCCAGGCACGTCTCAGGCCACGTTGCCCAAATTTCAGCCGAAACCGGCGCTTGTGTGCCGCGCAAATCAATTAAACAGACGCGGTAATAATCGCACCGGGATCGACTGGGGCGACGCCCCGAGAGTTGCGGGAGAAGCCAGGAGAAGCGGAGCTCACGTGACCGATGCGGGGCCAAGAAGCGCGACGTCACAAAAGACGCGTCAGCGATTGGGCGAAACCAGAAACGTGCCCTCGGTCACGTTTTGGTTCGCGATTTTGAGGAATACTGTTCTAATTTCCGCTTGAATAACCACGAAAAGTATAAATCGGACCGGAAATGATTACTAAACCATAAATAAAGCAGCATAATTGTTTTTTTTCTTTGCTACGCTGGACGCGAAACGGGCAACGAGCAACTATGGGCAACCAAAATAAAATAAAAAAAACAACACGGTACTCGAAGGAATCTGCAAAATGGTAGCTGTAGATGGCTGTTCTAACGGTCGACTAAAGACCAGTATTCGTTCGGGCGACGCTAGTTTTCACATGTGGGTTGCTGTTCGTGTTCTTTGACGACGAAAAGAGGACGTCCGCGGAGGAACCGGATCCCGGAACGGCCGGATCGCTACCGCTTTCCCCTCGGCATGTCCCTCGCGTCCGTCCTTCGGCGTGCGGGCCGCTCATTGCCGGCTGGGCGGTCTCCGTCGGGTCCGCCACACACGTACTCCCGTTCCGTTGGTGTCCGGTCAGTGAACGGAAGCTCGAACTCGCTCGCGAGAGCGGCATTGCCGTCCATGTTGACAGATTCGGCGAAACGACCGCGTAACCGCGCTGCTATAACCCACCGCGGTTAAGAGTCTCGATCTCCTAAATACTACCGATACCGACCATTTACACTTGACGTCACTCCCCACGTCACCTCCGTTTTCGGAGGCCCAGAAACGAGAATGGAGATTGTTCAGTTTCGGTTTCTTTACTTCTTTCGTAGGCACAGAAATACGCGTCACAAATGTCTACAAAAAATTGGGCACCATGCTATGTTCCCAAGAAGCATAAAAACACCATTCAAAAAAATTAAATAAAATCGTCTTCATTGTCCCTTTAAGTCCTTTTGTCCTCGACAATGAGTTACAGTCTAACTACGTACCATTTTACAACACCTCACTGTCTTCATGCGGGACATCAAGTCTTCGTAACTTGTAATACGTTAGCATTAGCATGACTGGGAAAAGCTGATGGCGTTCGTCGGTGAACAAAACAGTGGAAAGGGAAGCGCGCCACGTAGAGAGGAGGAGAGTAGAGAAGGACAAAGGCGAGCGGGAGGTGATGTTACGGGGCGAAAGCCAATGCGCTCGCGGGTGCTGGGGCCAGTCTGAACTTGCAGGTGTGAAGAACGCGTATGGTCTTTGTCTGTGCTACAAAATGCAGTGTGAACGAAATACTAGGGCTGGTCCAAGTAGGCGGAAAAAGAAGACGGATTGTAAACGAAGGAGACGGGCTGCCGAAACCGGTGAACAGCGAAAGCAGCGTCATGCATCGGATGCCGCTGCTAAGCGTGCAAGGCGAGCGAACGAGGCAGACGAGCGGAAGCAGAGCCTAGCTCGGCTGGCCGAAATGAGGCGCAAGAAGCGGCAAGCCGACGCGGGTCTGCGTGGAAAAAGTAAATGAAGATCTATTGGTGGATCCTTAGGGAATGCGTTAACATTACACTTGGGAAACGCCACACACGTCCCCCTTTAGGAAACGCTAACACTGACCCCGGAACGAAGCCAAAAAGAGGCAGCAAAAATACAGGAAGCAAAAAAAGATAGTCAAGAGAGGAAGCCAAACAAGAAAAGTGAAGAGGTCAGCGTTAGCGTTTCCCAAAAGGGAACGTGTGTGTCGTTTTTCAAGGGTCATACTAACGCATTGCCTAAGCATCCACCAATGGATCTAACTTTAATTTTCATCCCCCTGTTCGAACCGCCTTGCTACGAACAGGTCTGCCGACCGCAGAAATTAGGAGTGCCATATTTGTTTAACATGAAATAGGGAGGGCACTTGAACAGTTGCCGAGTAACGTATTTAGTTCCCTTTTTAGGAACTAGTATAGCACCAACCTTGTTTTAAGCCGGGGTGTGGTTCTGCCTGCGTTCGCGAGAGCCAGGAGGAATACCCTGCAAGGCATGCGCAAAGTGGGACGGTATCGTTGTAGCTGCTCATTTATATGGCAGATTTTAAATATCTTCTTCTATCGCCTTTATATTATGCTACAACTTTATAACAACATCAGATCGGTGCTATAGATACTTTGCAGCAGCTGTGCATGGGGGCCGCCATGACCGCCCTTTTTTGTTTCCTTTTGTTTACGTTTACTTCACTTCATCATTACCATAGCCAGGTTATTGCCACTTTAGAGTCTACTGTGTCCTTCTCCGCAGCGTTGGCCTTTGCGGAGGCTTGTCAAGGCCCGCTTCAGTCGCTCGGTATCTGGGTAAGACAGGAGAAGGTCAGCAATGGCGGCTGTAATCTGGCGCGTCTGTAAGGCGTCTGCATTTCGTTTCACCTTAAGTCAAGACGCAGCCGTCGCTACGAGCTGATGGGACCAATCAGAGAGCGTCAGAGGCACACCATCATGGTGTTCAGGTTTCTGTACGTGTCCTTTAATCGCTGAACCAATCATATACAAGAAAGGCCGAGTGACTTGCGCTTTTGACGCTGCGTGATCGGCCTCGATAGGGAGTTTTCGTAGACCGCGTTCTCCCCTCCGCTAAGCCCTCCGCAACGAAGAAGCCGCTACCGGGCCTGCGCGCCGATGGCCTTGGCTGTAGAAACCCGGATCTCGTAGCGGGTTGCGGAGAGCGTTGCGGGACAGCGGAAACGATCTACGAAAACTCCCTATTAGTTCGTAACGTCTGGAGCGCCTGGACTTAAACTGAAACGAAGTATAGCTTGCCAGTTGAATAGTCGTTCACTCCCCCCCCCAATTCCATGGTGACTCCACAAGCATCTCACTCCTTCTTTTCTAGTTCTTAGCCCTCGTAAGACTGAAGGCCGGTCCACACTTAAAGCACGGCGCTAAGTCGACACTAATGGCGAATTCGGGTGGTCAGTCGTCGGCAACTTATTTTGCCGGAAAGTCGGCAATAGTGTTCGCGTGGTCAGTGTCCGGCCGGCGCGCACCGTTCGGGTGGTGGTTCTCCGGCAAGCACCGGCAACTTTCCGGCGCTTTTTCCGCCCGAGCTCCAAACGGCCGGGCGAGTGGGCGCCAGACTGTATCCGGTGTCGTCGCTTCCGAAATGGGAGAGAAGGTCAGTGAGAAAAAATCGAAAAAAAATGAACGAAAGGGCGAAACTGATCTGAAGTCACTTCAACAGCCACTACTCGAGTCAATCCAAGGGGTTGACTCGCCGCCGTCACATGGGTGACGACGGCGACAGCCTCTCGCTGGCGGTGTCGAGCGGGCAAGAGGCGAAGTAAACTGCCACCGTCTGGCGTTTCGTGTTCGGGTGGCGAGGGTCACGTGGTGTGCCGCCGGCGCGTTTCTGGTTGCCGCTTTCGCCGGCTCGGTTTCGCCGGCGATTGACCACCTGAATTCGCCATAAGAAGTGGCCTGATGCAGTACTGACATGAAGCTAACATAGCACTGAGCAGCGCTGTATAATATCTCTATCACTCGTATACTGCAAAGTCAGCGATGCATCAGCAAGGTCAGCACTGACTAATAGTATACTATTTCCATCGCTGACTAATAGCGCTGAGGTAGAACTGTGCTGCATGTGTGAACAGGTCTAAGAAGCGAGAACCATCGAAGAGGTTCATTTGATCGACTCTTTTCCATTTTCGCTTTATTTCCTCCTACACCTATCTTCAAGCTGCATGTCAGAAGACCATCTGCTTAAAACATGTCAAGATGACTAAAATGTTACTACAGTGGTAATTTTCTCGTTCCATTTAAGCTTTAGTATCGACTAATCTGCTTCGTTATTATATGAGCGATGGAGAAGCAATGCAACTTCTTTAATTGTTTTTAACAACATGTCTTATACAGGTGACGCGTCGGAAGCTCCGTACACCTTCTATGTGTTAGAAATGTAAAAAAGGACTGTGCTAAAATTTGTCGCGGTGCTATCTTTTTAACGGGCCCTAGGACTTATTTCGGATTAAGTGCTCGATTCGAGGATCGGTTCGAAAGTAAGGCCAACAATTTATTTCCTTGGGAACTCCAACAGATACAAAGAGCGCGTCAACCTTTCTTCGTATTGCAGATTAACAGCTACAACGCCCTTATTTTCGACGTAGTCCCCATTATCAGTTAAGCGCTTTCTCCAGCGTGAACAAGAGCCTTCGGGCAGCTCCGGCAAACGTCTGTACCAACAGAAGTGACCTACTGATTTACAGCATGCATGACGGCATCGTTGCTAACAAAGTGTTCCCCATCTTCTGTCGCCCCGAAGAAATGGAAGTCAGAAGGTGCCAAATCCGGACTGTATGGCGGATTTGGTAAAACAGTCCAGCAAAGATTGGCGATGTGCTGTGCTGTTTTCCAACTGGTATGGGGCGTGTCGTTATCGTGTCGCAAGAGAAAGGTTAAATTTTGCTCTTTTGACTTTAGCAATCGGGCCTTTAGCTTAGCCAGAGTTGCGATGTACCTTTCGTTGGCACAGAGATCTCTAGTTGTAATCCTGGGATTTATGGAGATGAGCTAGTCGAGTCGCTCTTCATTTTTCTTTTTGACAGCTCTGCATGGCCATCGTAAACGTGGACTGTCTTTTACGCCGCTGTTGTCAGCCCTAAAGGCCCGTTCACACTCTTGCGACCGAGTACGACTGAGAGAGACGAGATCTGTTAAAACTTCTTAAAATTTCTTAGGACGAGGGAACACACTTAAACACACTGGCATTCTGGCGCCATCTATGCGGTGACCCTGGAACTGCATTTCACAAGAGCGAAGGTTTTGCGGGATTTCCGAGGTCAAATGTGCGTAATACCTATAAGAAAGGCTCGTTTATAACGTTTACAAAAGTCTTTCGAGCCAAGAAAGAAAGGATAATGCGCGGGAGAAATATAAAATATGCCGGACCGCCAAGTTTACACTGCAACCCGATAGATAGCGCCACTGCGTCCTCTCGTTGTAATGCGGAGGGCAAGTTCGTCTGCTTCTTGCGCAGGGGGTAGCGGTGACGTCAGAACGCCGAGCCCTGATTGGCTGATCGCGACCCCCCTATATGAGCGTCGTCTGCTCCTTTGCAACGTCGGCTGCTCGCAACGTCGTCTGCGTCTGTCTTACCTTTCCTGCGACTTGCGGAAGTGCAGAGGCCAGATTCACAAAACCATCTTACGCCAAAAGAGTGCGTACGACAAAACGTTAGAAAAAATTCGTATTCACGAAACGAAATTATCGTAAGTTTTGCTCAGGTTACGACGGAATCCTACGACGATCAACTCAACATGGCCGACAGCGTCGCTCAGTTACTTGGTCGCGACGATCAACGGACGTTTATTTTTGTACGTGCTCTTCTCACGCGTCCCGACTGCAAGCAGCAAGAAAAAAAGTAAAAAGTACTTGAAATAAACCACGACGAACAAGAACGCTGGATCCACAAACACCCGGGAAATGCTCCAACGGCCACGATTCCACCGACCCCGAGTAAGCGAGCTCGGCAGATAGGCCTAGCAGGCACAGCGGTGCTCCGACGGTCCTTGGCCAAGACCGTCTGCCCACGACCGGCTGGCATGCTGAATGGAATATGCCCGCGCGACCCTTGTGAACTCTTCAATCTCTTCCTCTTGTCATCTCCTTGTTTTCCGATGCAGCGGTGACTCTCGCCGGTGAAAAAGCGGTGAATCTCCGACAGACGCAGCTAGGAAAGGTAAAGCAGCCATCGCTTTGACTAGCAGACATAAAGCAGACGATGTTAACTGCGCCGACCCGCCGACGCCGTTAAAGAGTGAAGAGTCTCGCCGCACACGAAAGGAGGGAAAAAGTATTTGGGAGGAAACTTGCGGACACTAACACGCTCACTCTCGGTTCATAGGAAACAAACCTCGGCGCCTCGGGACACCTCGCCAGTGAGTCGTTTGACTTCTCTCCTTAATGCGCGTCTGCTATTGTTAAAAACAACGTACCGCTCGATTTATTTCGTCCGCCCTCTCGGAAAGGCGAAGTCGAGCTCGCTCGTAAAGACCTGCACTTCCGAAAGTCGCAGGAAAGGTAAGACAGACTCAGACGACGTTGCGAGCAGACGACGTTGCAAAGGAGCAGACGACGCTCAGATAGGGGGGTCGCGATCAGCCAATCAGGGCTCGGCGTTCTGATGTCACCGCTACTTCCTTTCTCATGCGCAGAAGACGAAAATGAGCCCACTTGCGAGGCGTATAGGTTTTAAGGGACCAAGGTTTAAGAGGTCACAAGAGTGTGAACGGGCCTTAAAACGCGCCACCCATCTTCTCACTGTTTTTAGAGTTCCTGTATAGGCTCCCTACGGGAGCCAGAGTTGCGCGTCTGTTTTCCACGCGCCGCCGCGCCGCTATTCGCCGAGATCCGATCACGTGAGGAGCCGGATCAAGTGTTGTGCAGGAAAGAAGACGTCGCGCTCGCCCCGGCGTACGTTCCCTTGCTTTTAAGAGGGCCGCGCGCCTCGAACGCGCGGCGCCACTATTCGCCGAATTCCGTCACGTGAGGAGCAGACTCCACATGCCGTGCAGGAAAGCCGGCGCTCCGGGGGTGAACGCGCAACTCTGGCTTCCGTAGGGAGCCTATACAGGAACTCTAACTGTTCTTATATCCATCCTTTAACCCCGTAAATGTTCCGCAAGAGTTGATGAATGTCAATGGGTGCAATATTTTTCGCATGCAGGAATTCACTTGCACACCTTTGCAGCAAATGCAAGTTAGTGTAAGGCGCCATTTTGTCAGACTGCCCCCGTGCTGCCCACTGCCGCACGGCAACCAAATTTCATGAATATTGACAAAAACGTTTAAGCTGTACCGCCGCAGTGCCATCACCCGCTTGTAGCGACTTGGGCCAACATAATAAAATAAAATGCATTAATTTCGGAGTGACCCTCAATCCCGTGTCCTAAATTTCTAGACATGCCAGAGACGGAAGTATAAAATCGTTATAGTGCAACGAAACGCTGTTATCGGTGCCCAAGAATTTTCAACGGACTACAGTCATTGACAGGCTAACCGCCCATTCACACTGGAAGTGGATCCGCGTTCGCAAAGCGGTTGCGAACGTGGTTGTATAAAGATCCAGTACAATTGCACGCGCACTTGATGTCATCGAGTGCGCGTGCAATTGTACTGGATCTTTATACAACCGCGTTCCCAGCCGCTTTGCGAACGCGGATCCGCTTCCAGTGTGAATGAGCGGTAAGAAGCAAGTATGTGCTCTATTCATAAACGCAATGCACCCGCTCCGCTTTAGAGAAGATGGTGCGTCGTCTGCTCCGCGACATGGTGACATCAGCAACAAGTTACACCTACCGTTCGAGTAACTACTGTCTGTTTACAGTGTCATGCCCCTTTGACCACCAAAGTGTTAGAAAGCGTGTTATTGCCTTCTGTTTGCGCGGTTTACTCATGGTGTCATGCAACTTTGATGACCTAAGTGGTAGAGAGTGCCTTTTTGCTGTCTTCTTGTCGTTTCTGGATTCTCTTTTGTCGCGCCGGAGGCTTGCTCTGGCAGGAGATATTGAGTCCAACCCTGGGCCTGACACCCGGAGCACTGACGTTCAGACAACAATCTTAGCGACCGTAAAACGTATCGAAGAAGGCCAGAGTGAAATTCTCACAGAAATAAAAAAGCTAAAAGATAAGCAGAAAACCACGGATTGTAAAATGCAGCTGTTATGCGACAAAGTGAACGAAATTGAAGCCGAACTCGCCCGACTCAAAGGTCAGGATGTTCCTTCGGCTACCGAAGTTAATCCATTGTTGGAATCCCGGGTAAACGCCGTACATGCGAGATGCGACAACGCAGACAACCGGCTGCGTCGTTGTAACCTCTTGTTTTACGGAATCGCGGAAGCGCAGAATGAAACATGGGCAACGTCCGAGGCGAAGGTTCTCGAATTTTGCAAAGACCATCTCAAGCAAACAATAAATTCCGATTGTGTCGAGAGGGCCCACCGCCTCGGACGATTTTCTACAGGCAAAACTCGGCCAATAATTGTGAAATTCTCACGATTCAAGGACAAAGAGCGGGTCTTAAACTCGGGTCCACTGCTAAAGGGCACGTCTCACGCCATGGGCGAGGATTTTTCTTTGAGCGTTCGCATTGCTAGAAGAAAGCTACTCCAATTTGCCAGGGAAAAAAACAGTGCTTTTAAACTTACGTACAACAAATTAAAGATGGATAACAGTGTATTCGTGTATAATCCCGAGTCCGATAGCGTAGAAAGGATGACAAGATAGCTAATAAATAAACAGTGTCCTAGATCCATTCCTTCAAAGCCTTCTATGCCAAAGACTACGGATGACTGCCCCCCAGTTTCACTACTTTTTACTAACATCCGCAGTGTCATCGCGAAACATGATGCACTTTCTTCCTACGTATATGATAACGAAACGGACGTGATCATCCTAACTGAAACTTGGCTTAAACCTGACGTACTTGATAAAGAAATACTTAATACAAGTTCTGATTTTAACATTTATCGCCGCGATAGAGAGGGTAAGAGAGGAGGTGGTGTGCTGATTGCTGTCAAGAAACACATCCCTTCATGTATAATACGACGTGATAAGAACCATGAAATTTTGTGGGTATGTGTTCACACCTCCTTCAAGAAAAGTATAATCTGTGCTTGCTATAGACCACCGAATAGCGACTCATCTTTCTGCGATTCATTTCTTGATAACTTGGCGTGTATTCATCATGATTATCCAAATTCTGACTTGTTTATATTAGGCGATTTCAACTTCCCTGGCATCGACTGGTCATTACTTACATCCCAAGATAAATATGAAATAAACTTTCCAGATATATGCCTGAATTTTACCCTTACGCAAGTCATTGATTTTAACACTCGTGGCGACAACATTCTAGATCTAGTTTTAACTACTGCGCCCGATGTGATGGGGCCTTTGAACTGCAGTGATGGGCTTAGTGATCATAAAATAATAAATATTAGTTTATACTTATCTGCACCAGGAAAGCAACGCACTACTAAGCTCATAAGAGATTACAGCAAAGCTGATTACAACACAATTATCAAAAAGCTTTCAACCTTTTTTTCCTTTTTTAATATCGGCTTTCAAGACCGTTGTGTTGAAACTAACTGGAATATGTTCAAAAATAAGCTCCTTGAATTAATAGACATCCATATCCCTCTCATTTCCATTCATTCGGATAGTGATAAACCTTGGTTCAATAAGGCATTAAAAGTTATTCGTAATAAGAAAAAGAGGGTATTTCAAAAGGCTAGAAAACTCAACTCTGATGCGATATGGGCTGAGTACGCTTGCTGCGAAAAAGAATATACAGATTGTTTAAATAAATCGAAAGAAAAGTACTTCAACGTTGATCTTCCTACTTTGCTGGTAAACAATCCAAACAAATTTTGGAAGAACGTATCACCAACTGACCATCAGAGCAAAATATCACTAATTAGCGATTCTGGCCAACCCATACCGGACGCCAGCTGCCCAACTGCACTCAATAATTTCTTCACATCGGTTTTCACAGCTGAAAATCTTGACAACGTCCCATTAGTACCAGAGGTAGATTACCCTTTTATGGAGCCCATCTCTATTTCGCCGGCAGGCATCTCAAAACTTATTAATGACCTCAAAATTTCAACATCCGCAGGAATTGACAATATTAACTCCAAAATATTACGAAATACCGCTGACATTTCATCCAATATACTGTGCTTACTTTTTCAACAATCATTATCTACTGGTTCTATTCCCTCCGACTGGAAGATCGGGAGGATCGTTCCGATCTTTAAGGGCGGCGACAAAAGTTCACCTAACAATTATCGTCCAATCTCAATAACAAGCATTGTGTCCAAATTACTAGAACATATCATATTTTCAAACATTGTGCGTCATCTTGAGAAACATAACTTTTTTTACAAATACCAGTATGGTTTCCGCAAGGGGTTTTCATGCGAAATTCAACTGCTTGAATTTACTCATGAAATTCATACTAACATGAACCTTAGCACCCAAACAGATGCTATTTTTCTGGACTTCTCCAAGGCGTTCGACCGCGTGCCGCACTGCCGTCTAATATCTAAACTGTCCTCACTTCATATAGACGATCTAACCCTCTCGTGGCTTCGTAACTTCATTTTTCTTAGGAAACAATTCACGACGGCGGGGGATTTTAAATCTGAGTTTGCTGACGTAACGTCGGGGGTTCCCCAGGGAACTGTCCTCGGCCCGCTTTTATTCCTAATTTATATAAATGATCTTCCTCTTTCGATAACATCAGGTTTACGTCTTTTCGCCGATGACTGTGTGCTATACAGACAGATTAATAATACTAACGATCAGTTACACTTACAAAATGATATTGACCGGGTAATTAGTTGGTGCCATAAATGGCAAATGACTCTTAACATCGCAAAGTGTAAGCTTGTTCCTTTTACTCGTAAACATACTAATCTCGACTTTGCCTACAGGCTCAGTAACTCGCCCATCGGTTCTGCGCCTGCTTACAAGTACCTTGGCGTCGAGCTAACCTCAGATCTTTCTTGGGTTTCCCACATTAACACAATAACTGCTAATGCATCCCGAACCCTGGGCTACCTAAAACGTAATCTGAAATCTGCTCCACCTCACCTCCGCAAACTAGCCTTTGAAACGTATGTTCGCCCCAAGTTGGAGTATGCTTCCTCCATTTGGGCCCCACACCAATCCTACCTAATTAAACACATTGAAGCTATTCAAAATCGAGCAGCACGTTTTATCTCATCCTCGTATTCTCGCTACGACAGCGTTTCATTAATAAAATTAAACTATTCTATCCCTGCCCTTGAAACCCGACGCAAGATTTCTCTATTATGCCTAATCCATAGAATGTATTACTCCAATCAAGGAACTTCACTTCTTGAACCTACTAACAAAGATTCACGTACTTTTAACTCTAAAAG
This sequence comes from Ixodes persulcatus, assembly GCA_013358835.2. Classification (NCBI taxonomy): domain Eukaryota; kingdom Metazoa; phylum Arthropoda; class Arachnida; order Ixodida; family Ixodidae; genus Ixodes; species Ixodes persulcatus. The sequence goes on from JABSTQ010003087.1 coordinate 56,041, forward strand.
CTTCAAACGCATTTTTGGGTCTACACAGTCATTTAACAGCTCATGCTTGCCTCGCGCCGTTAGACTTTGGAACGATCTTCCCGAAGATGTTGTCAGCATTTCAGACCTAACAAGATTTCGCTCGCAATTAACAACCATTTTCATAGAGTAAGTTTCATAGTTCAACTCATAGTCGTAACCTATTGGGTGTTTGATGCCATTTGCAAAGTATAGGTGCCAGATACCTTTTGCAAGCTGATGTGTTGGATGTTCTGTCGTGATGATTGAAGTTATGTATCAGCTAATTGTGCAGTCGGTTTTCGTCGTATAAAATGCAATTTTTGCTTTCTGTTGTACAGTCGATATTTTACCTTTATTCATCTTATAAAGTGTGACTTTTGTTTTGGGGGTTTTATACTCGTACTTACGAATGCGTGCATTTTTTTGTACTCTGTGTATCTAGCCTGCCTCCACCCAACCCCTTCCCCCCCCCCCCCCCCCCCCCACCCTCATGTAATGCCGAAAGGCCTTTGAGGTATTGTGAATAAATAAATAGGTTGCAGGTGCGAGCGAAAGAAGCGAAGCTCGCTGTTCATCGAGCGGCATGTAATGGAAAGGTTCCCCCGTTAAATTAAACAGAGAAATTGTTACGTCGCACGGTGTCACGTCACGTATATGTCACGTAGAGCGTTTCCACTCTAAGGATAGCGTGGACATTGTAACAACGTAGTACGTCATCGCGTCGCGTCATGGTTACACCTTTGATAATATTGTATGGCTGTCGAGAATAATTGTGTGTAATCTTCGTGCAGCAAAGTGTAGCGCCTCGACTGTCACATCAGTTCATTTTCAGGACTCGGCAAGGAACTGGCAATTCTTAGTGCCCGCGAGTAACGTGTGGTTGGGCGCATGCAGAGACTCTGCCCCGGTGCCTCGGCTGGCCAACAGTTCCGTGCGGCTGTCTGCCCGCGAGCTCCGCCTGGCGAGGGACATCGACCGCTACTTCCGGGACGAGCTCATCTACAAGCGGAACCACCGGATGGGGGACCGGGTGCTGCGACTGCTCAGGGAGCACCCCGGACAGAGCTTCTTCTTCGCCTTCGGAGCAGGTGGGCAAACGCGTCTTTTGCGGCCACGCGGGCCGCCTTTCGAGAGGACTGCCCATACACGATACACTTTCTGCTGTGCACAGTATTTCCTGGACGGAAGTAAAGGCCCGCTTGGGGCGTTCTTTTGCTTTGTTTTGTTGGGGGCAAGTTACTTTTTCTAGCGCCCTTGAACAAAACCTTAGAGCGTGTTTAGGACGTAGGGCAGGAGGTAGACCCTCACACGCTCTGCTGGCTGTCATCAAAACCTCCGCTGCCATATTGAAAAAAAAAAAAAAAGTTTGTTAAGCCTTAACGTCAGTAACGTCAACGAGACAAATAAAAGCGACTGGATAGCGAAGTGATATAAATACTTTTGAGGGAAATTCGCCGTTGAATCTTTAGCAGCTGTTACTGACTATATGTGTGTCGCTATAGACCTTTAAAAAAAGAAATGGCTCCCCGTTGGTTTTATTTTTAGTGTTCGCGCGTATGGCGCGAGATTTCTCCGCTTTCCAAAGCGACGAGCATGCGGGTGCTGGACTGAGGAGATCGCACGCTGGGCTGAGGACTTGTAAATATTGAAATAGTGTAGACCTGTCGACGTACACATTCATTGTTCCGATTTTTTTGTGAAACCTTCAGTAGAGGTTCAAGGCTTCAGCAACCAAATTCATACGCTTCGCAGAAGTTATATTTTCCAGTGGAAAATTTAACTCGTCTGAAAGCGCTGGGGACTTCCAGTATCTGGTCTGACAGTTTAGAGTCCCAGTCCTCATTTCTTTTTCGGGATATTGTGTATACTTCACTAGGCCCGCTTCCCGCAGTAGACTTGAAAAACAAATTCGTACATTCATGGACAAATCAGTTTAAAGCAATTTCAGTGTTTGCACCGTAATACGGATATCTTTTTTAATTGAATAAAAACTTTTCTAAAAAGAAAAGCCGTGAAAATTACACAAATTCTTTCTGTGCAAGCAAGCTATACGGCCGGGCGGACATTATGTTCAGGAGAAAACAAAACTAAAAGAGGATTATCATTAACGAAATAGCACTAATTTCTTTTTAATTAGACGTTTTAGAGCACATGTTTATAGTGAAGGAATGAAGGCAATCTATGTTGAAGGCTAGTCCAGTCTTTAAAAACCCTGAACCGGGCACGCAGTTCGAGTTGTTCATTGTCAAATTTTGTACTGAAAATCTGTCGATTCCAAAACCAAACGCGCCATTCCCGCCGGGAGCACTACCCTCGTTTGACGGTGGAGGGTAACGTGTTAATGACGAAATTCGCGTCACTATTTTGCGTCACTATTTTGCGTCACAGCGCGCCGGAACTGACTGCAGCCGGTGCTCCGTGGCTGGCGAACTAAAGCGTAAGCCACGTTAGCGGCCGCGACAAGTTGCTTTTCTTTCCTTCGCGATATCACCTAAAAGCGTTTTTTTTTGTGTTTGACTAATTTGAAAGCATGAACAGTATCTATTCGATACGATACGCCCGTGACAGTGACCGTACAGACGCACCAGTATTGTTCGTATGAATAGCTGGTTTTTTTTGGCACGGAAAAGCA
>JABSTQ010003088.1:0-78435 GCA_013358835.2 Ixodes persulcatus
AACCAACTAGCCCAACTCTCGACATTAATTCTACTGGACACTTTTTTGTCTACGTTGACCAAGTTGCTGCCGGTCAACATTGGCCGGAAAGGTACTGAAGATTTTTTTAGGACTGGTGGCCGGGGATGAAAAGTGTAGTGAGTCCCAGCCCTCTACCGGACACTTTTTTGTCTTCGTTGACCAAGTTGCTGCCGGTCAACATTAGCCGGACAGGTGCTGAGGATATTTTTAGGACTGGTGGCCGGGGTTGAAAAGAGTGGTCAGTACCCTGCCTTCTACCGGGCACTTTTTTGTCTTCATTGACCAAATTCATGCCGGTGAACATTGGCCGGATGAGTGCTGGTCACCTTTTTGAGGCGGGTGACCAGGGAGGAAACGAAGGCTTGGTGGCCAAGCCCTTCCCGAACATAATTTGTTCATTGGTTGCCAATGGAAAAACTAAGACTCTGTTGCCGGGGGCTTAACAGTGATCTTTTGGGGACCTTTGGCCAGCTGCTTGCCAGTGGCTGGGCTGGCCAGGCAGGTGCCGTGCAAAAATCAGTCATTGGCCAGTGTCTGGCCGAAATTTTGTGCTGCCTGGGTATGTACGGGGCACAAAAACAAGAAATAAAGGAACAGCTGTATGATAATTCACTGGGGAGCTCTTTGCTGTTTGGAGCTAGAACGGGGGTGCTAAGAACGAAAACGTATAGGGCTAAATTCCGGGAAGTAGACACTCTGTGCGACGGATGCAACCGTGAAAGGGAAATTATAGAACATGTAATTTTAAGGTGCACGGAGCTTCGTCCCACCCTCTTTGGGGGGGGGGGGGGGGGGCATGACTACGGATTTGGAGAGGCCACTGGGTTTCCTGGACATGGATGGACGAATGGATAGGGAGAGAATTGCGGTAACTAAGAGGAGACTGGAAGATTGGTAGAAAAGATCTGGGTAAGTATAAAAGAAATACAGATAAAAATAAGAGACAGAGATTTCGGGGCTTTATGGCGCAATAGCTACGAGGCCATCTGCATAAAAAATAAGCAATGGAATCACTTTAAAAAGGGGGGGGGGTCTGTTATACCAAACTTCATACAAATTAAAAAAAAAGAAGGGATGACGAAACTTTAGGCTAGGTGGCGCAAGCTGCCGCCCGTTTCAAAGGGTATAGCCATTACCATTCATCCATCCATCCATCCAGGAACACACTTGGCAAGGTAAATGCACTTGGTCTCAGCGCAGCGGGTAGGGTGATCAGTTTCTACAATTATCCGCTTGGTCTTTATTGTGGACAGGGAAAACGGGCCTAAGATATCGATTCCGACACGTTGAAAGTATTGACGATGTTGACGAATTGGTCGGAGTAGTCCAGAGGGCAAGGTTGTAAGGCCATTCTTGGTCTGGCGAAAAAGGAAATGATCGAGCAGCGATTGATGGTGCAGGTCATGCCTGTCCATAAGGGGCGGCTCCGAATCCCAAAATCTGTCGTGGAAAATTCAAGGTGTTCGGCGGGCGGTTGGGTCCTCGGGATTAGTAACTCGTATGAGTTCTGTTTGTATTTAAAGGAGAATGCTGTCGCGGGGCTCGAACAGTCTTGAACAGCGAAAAGCACATCGGCTGAAGAGGAGGAGGGGTTGAGGGGGGGAGGGGGGGGGGGGTAGATGCTCGTGGTTTAAAGTAGGTGAAAAATTATTGCACCTGAGGTATTGTCTGCTTGTTGCGCCCTGCGAATGTCAATAGTGTCCAGAAGTGCGGTAGTGTGAACCTGGCTGGGAATCGTAGGAGGAGTGTGGTAATTCGAGAGGGGGCATTTGGAAAGGCTGTCTGCGTCGTGGTGTCGTTCGCCAGATTTTCACTTCGCTGTGAAATTATAATCTTGCAATTTTAGCGACCAGCGACGAAGGCTTCCGGAGGAGTTCTTAAGTGTGGCAAGCCAGTGGAGGGAGTGATAGTCCGTAACCACTGTAAAGTGGGTGCCCTAGATATAAGGTTAAAACTTAGCAGTTGCTCATATAACAGATAGGCGCACCTGTTCGGTTCTTGCATGGCCTCCGAGATCCCGAAGCGCGCGCGCGAAGGCTTCTCCGGCCCTCCCATTCGTCTCGCTCCCCAGCAGAAGAGTGTAATTGCGCTAACTCCGTCACTCGCCGCGAGGCGGCGCTGTCTGCCCAGTCATAACAGAGGGCGAGCCGTGAGCGTCGCAGGTAGAGATCTATACTGGTACGGGCCAGACCGCGGGCCAAGGGCCGGCCCAGCACTCACGGGCCTTGCATTCACGTCTACAAGGGGGGCCAAGCAAGCCAAACCGGCCATTACTTTTTTTTTTTTAACGGCTTGTTCTTTGGAATTGTGTTCGGGGATTGGGAGAGGAACCACAGTGGGGGATACTGAAGCATGTGTGTGTGGGTATACGTTTTTGTATGGTTCGGGGTGTGCAGCGAATGCTCTTCCAGAAAACTAGCGGCGCGGCGTTCCTTTTCGTCCCTGGCGGCGCCGCCACCATCATGCAATCGCTTCTCGCCACAAACACGCACATACACACGCCTACACAATGCGTACCCTCGCCGGCTTAAACTATCTGTACGCACGAGTGTTTGCATCCCCAATAGGGGTGAAGAGGTTCCCCTGAGGGGTACTTTTCCTTAACAATTTCTCGCAGACCACCGCAAAAGACGACGACATTGCTGTTTTTTTTTTTTTTTTTACGGTTGTGCGCAGCGAAAGTGGCTAATTTAGTACTTTGCCCGTCGTTTGTACAAACCCGTCGCGATGCGTCCCTTCCTTTCCAACTGTGACACGTGGTTTTGTTTACTTCTGCTTGTCAATTTTGTTTTTCCGTCCTTTTGTTTGTTTGGTCGCAGAAAAGGAAGATCGGGTGATTTTTCTTAACAAGCTGCCTAGGCCTGCAGATTGGTCGAACTAATCATAGCAGAAAAAAAAAATGCTTACAGTATTTACTATTGGGTATCGTAATCAACTTATGTGTAGCAGTTGCAAGCGAGCTGCCATGCCGCCCAATTTGTGAGCTATTAATACTGGGCTAAAATAAAGCGCAGCTGGCCCGTGAAAATTAGCTTCGGGTCGGGCCGGGCCGGCTGTCGGAAATGGATAGCGGATAAACCAGAGTTCTTTTTCTTGAGATCCCATTGTTTGTTTGCATATCAATTAAGTTACATCACAAAGTGCATTACGGGATACGGTGGTCTGTGCTACATGTGCCAAATATTAGACGTTTACAAGATAACGCCCCACCTTTTCAATGAGTGCCTACAATTATCACGAAGTTTATAAAAAAAAATGGCGAAATCATTGCGAGGTGGTTGTACCTCACCGCCAAAGGTTTTCCGCCAAAACCGGGGTTACGCTGCTTGTACATCATACAAAAGACACTCTGCAAACAGATTCAAACTCGAGTCACCACGAGATCTGAGCTTCGAATGCCGCAAGGCAACGAGTTCAAGGAGACCCTTGGCACGCAGCATTTGAACCACGGATATCGTGGTGACTGATATCTGCAGACTGTCTTGTTTATAATGTATAAGCAGTGTGACCCCGGCTTAATCTAGTAGAAGCAAACACCGCAATACGACCCGCGAAAATTGCGTAATAAATATTAAAAATATTAAAAGAAGGACAACACGGACTTCACTATATAGTATCAAACCTCGTGAGGCTCAAAAAGCTAGGCCAAACAACGTGCGAAGGTAAATATATATATATTGCAGCATGAATATTTTTATTTAGGAAAATACAATTTTTTTTTATATACGGAGCTTTTTTTAGTTTTATACGTGCTACAGATTGCAATCAAATATATCAAAAGGCGCGCTTGTAGCGCCAGCCGCAACATGTCCAGATGAATATCTCAAATTAAATAATTAAATAAGCATCACAAATTTTCTATCTACGTCCCCACAGCAGCTGTTCACCGTTCTACCACAATACACAAAAAATTGTAAGTATAAGTTGCAGCAACTCGACATAACGCGACTTTTTCTTGAACTCTTCAGCCTCGCGCCGTGCTGTCGATGACTGGGTTGGGAGCGCCTCCCCGCGGAGACACGCCGCCTCTTTCTCTTTTTTCGATTACGCCCTCTCCGCACGAATGGGACGGCCGGAGAAGCGTTCGCGCCGCGCGCTTCGGGATCTCGGAGGCCATGGGTTCTTGTATAATTGCGTTACCACTTGATCAGAGTCCGTCTAACATGCGGAATTACACGTTAAACCCCAGATATGGTTTGTGCTCAAACTGCGCCGAGAGCATGGCAACTGGAATCCGTTCGAATCTCTGTTGCTGCACCTTCAACGAAGTGGTCGTGGATCGTAACTGAGGTCAAGGCGTCTTATATGTTCTGAGAAACGATGTCTTGTTTCAGGTCCATTGAAAAGATGACTTTTTCAAGAGGAGGCTTTAACTGGTTCGGCGAAATGAGCAAAAACCAAGAATAAATATTCGAAAGTAAGTGCAAGGACCAAGGAATGCACGTACGTCTTTCAGAAGCTTGGTTACTGAGAATTCAAGAACAGCCTCAATGTTTTCTGGATCACGTCGCACACCTTAGGCATGGAGTAGGTGTCCCAAGACGGATTCGCCGAACGCCAAAGATACACTTTTTAGACTTCAGTTGCAATTTGGCAGACCGGAAACTGGATACAGTCAAAGATTTGGCGTAGCCGAAGTAAGTATTGGATGAAAGTCGCAGAAGACCGACAATCTCTTCGAGGTAGCTTAGACAACTATTCGAGGTAAGGCCCCTGAGCAGAGTGTTTATCATGCATTCAAAGGTTGCTGGGTCATTACCTAAGCCGAAAGGCATTGAGTCGAAATGATAATGGCCATTTGGTGTAATAAAGGAAGTCGTAGGATTGTTGGTCTCAGCAACTACTATTTGCCAATATCCAGGTCGTTGGTCCGTGAACGAGAAGAAAGAAGATTTCTGAAGAGTATCCAAAGTGTCGTTAACTTGTGGCAGAGGGTAAACGACTTGTTTTTTTGTAATGGTGCTTTAGCGGCGGTATTCGACACAAAAGCGCCATTATTCGTACTTCCTTTTAACGAGGACAAAGGGGGAGGACAAAGGATTCGAGGATTGCTGGATGACATTTTTGAGGAGCATATCAGTCACATGTTTTGTAATTACATTTCGTTCGGCAGCATAAACATGGTATGGGCGACTCCGAAGTGGTGATGTATCATCCGTCTGTGTGCAATGATGAACAAGTGAAGTCTCCTATCGGACGGAGATTGAAGTAAAAAAAGGGACTCCTAAAAACAAAGTAGGCGCCTCAAGGTGTGTAGTTCGGTGGCGGTTAAGCGTTGCTAGATCATCTCATATAAACTTTCAGTTATGTTTGGTCCGTTTATAACTACAGGTTTGGGCGCCTTAACGTCAGGAAGGGTTGCAAACGAGTCCTGCCAAAGTGGTGTTTGTGTAGGCATACTAGAACCTCAGGGTATATTCTCCAGCTGTGTGCAAACGTTCATAGTGTATACGTTAACAGTTACATTTTGTTGTTTTGAGAATGAAGTAATTAATAATAACAGGTGCCTTGAAGAAAGTCGTTGCAGTATCTTCGAGGTGACTGTGTGGCGCTTGAACGTGCCGCAGAAGCTTCAGGTGACGAAAGAGAGCGGAGAAAGCAGGTAGTCATCATCGGCCAGAAGAGAACCAGATAATACTGAGCGGAGTCGTCGTTACAGGAGAAGAGTTTAATTGAATTTCTCGTCTAGAAATGTCAATAGAACCGTCTGTAGGCAACAAAAAGTCCAATCCCAAACCAATATCCACAAGGCAGTTTGTAAGAAAAGTAAAAATAACAATATACAAACTGTCAATAAGTGCAAATGAGTGGGTGCAGAAATCAATATGTTGCGCAAGGTCACTGTTTCCCATGCGAAAGAGATGTCCTTAAAGAGGTGACGAGGCACAATGTTTGCTGAATCTCTTTTCGAACTCAAATGTTCGGTCACAGTTCCATGACACGAGCTTCAGTACACTCAACCCAGTTCGGAAACTCCTTCAATTTTTCTTCGACGGCTGCCAAGAACCAAATCCAAATCCTTTTCTATGTTTTCATCAGTCGGGGAGGTTGAAGGTCGCCTTGAGCGAGGTTGGTCGTGGGCCAATTATTTACCTGCCTTGAAGCGAAAAAACAACTCGAAGACTTGCGATTTATTGATATCATTTTTCTTGTAAGCTGTCTAAAACTTTGCAAGAGTTGGCGCCGCGATTTCTCTTAAAAGAAAGCAAACTTTCACGGTCGACGCTGTTTTATTTATAGCATAAGACATTAAAAAATCGAGGAACGAGTTTGAAGCAGTTGGAAAAAACACAACATGCCTCTGGAACTTTAGCAGACGACGCCGGTCGACAAACTGATGCCGAATAGTGTTGCTATGCCAACGGTCCGCCCTCCAGAAATGTATTCCTGTAACTTTTGAATCCCCCCTTTTAGTGCTAGCGGTTCGAACCAGATTCCAACGATTCAGAACCAAACGTTACCTCATTCAAAAGTGATAAGCGATATTTTAAATTTTTCGATGATAAAATGAAGCCGGTTTGGTAGCTTGCGCCATTCAGCCCCATGTTTTGGTGGTCCCTGTTGGTCCACCAACAGGGACCATTAAAATAAAAAAAAAAGAATTGCACAGAATTTTCAATATGATGACGGTCCGCTCTTGAACTTTCCCATCTAGCTCGGATCACTAGTGCTACATTTGGGGGGAGATTGAGCGTTCAGCACTTCACACATTATTTTTGTATTAAACAAAATATAAACACTGAAAAAAAAAATTGGTGTGGGTGGGGGGCACGTTAGAAAAATTATTGCATATAGTAGCTTAATAAAGAGGGACATATTTATGGGTCGACCGGTACCTTAATAAAAGCTCCCAGTGATCCAAATTCAAATAATGGTGAAAGTAAACAACCACTTCCCATAAAAAAAAGAAAATGATAAAAGCCAAATCAGATTAATTGGGAACTCGCCATTGCGAGGTTACCGGGAGCAAAAGGACGTCCCGCAGACGTGCCTTGTCGGAGTTGAAATATTTATAAGCAACGGGAGAAGCGCCAGGGGGAATCCAAGAATCCCGCAAATTCTTCAATTTATTTATTTGTTTATTATTTATTTATTTATTTTACCTTCAGGGCACAAAGGCGTTACAGAGGGGAGTGCGGTATAATAGTAATAATAATACAAATGGAACAATGAACAAAAATATCAAACAATAGAGACCATGAGGTTGGCAATAGAGGTACAAAAAAGAGCGTGGTCAGTAATTTATGTGATAGATGCAGGTAAGCGGTTCCAATCATTAGAAGGTCTTGGAGTTAAGGAAGCGTAATAAACGTTAGAGTGACAAATGGTACACCATCTTTGTGACGATAATCAAGGCGCGCTAAACCTAAGTATGGGGGGATTTTCATTTGTGCTTTGAGGTAAGGAACATGGTGATAAATTTTATGAAAAAGGGAGACTCGAAAAACCTTGCGACGATGTGCGAGGGTTGGAAGTAATAATGGGCTTTTCACTGACGTTACGCTAGCGGTGCGGTTATAATTGGCCAGTATAAAACGCGTAGCTCTGTTCTGAACACCTTCAAGTGAGTTGATGAGGTAGATGGTTGAGGGATCCCAGGTGGAAGCTGCATATTTGAGCTTAGGCCCATCTAGTGTTTTATAAAGAGTCAGTTTTAATGACCATGGAGCTAGGGAAAATGCACGTTTGAGAAAGTCAAGTATTCTGTTAGCGCTGTTAATCACGTAGTTAATATGAAGTTTCCAGGAAAGGTCGTCGTTTACGATCAGGCCTAGGTACTTGTAGGAGGCCACAAGTTCCGGGAGTGTGTTGTGAATATTATAAGCGATAGAAAATTTTGCTTTGCGGAATATGCGCATGATTTTGCATTTGTTAATGTCAAGCTCCATTGACCAGAGTTTGCACCATCTAAATATGAAGTCGAGGTCATGTTGTAGTTTTTGCGAGTCCGAGTCATTAATTATTACAGATAAATAGCACAATCATCAGCAAAGAGCTTAATTGAAGCAGAAACCATCTCATGCAGGTCATTAATATAGATGAAGAAAGATAAAGGCCTCAAAACTTATCCTAGGGGTGCGCCAGAAGTGATGGGTGCGGAGGAGTTCATGCCGTTACATGTTACAAATTGCGAACGATTTATTAAAAATGATACCAACCAGTTGAACACGTTATAATCAATGTTGAGTGTACTTAATTAATTCAAAAACGTCTGTGCGATACCTTGTCGAACGACTTGGCAAAATCTAAAAATATGCAGCCCACCTGAGATCCCTGATGAAATGCTGAATGAAAATCGTTAGGGATAGACAGTAGCTGTGTTTCACAGGATTCGGGGAGAAATATGAATTGGACTCTAGGAAGTTAAAAAGTTGCGTATAAGTTATATGTTCTAGAGCTTTACAGGGAACGCTGGTTAGCGAGATGGGCCTAAAGTTGATAGGAAAGTGCTTATCACCAGATTTATGCAGAGGAATAACTTTACCAACTTTCCAGTCGCAAGTTACCAATGATGTGTCAAGTGATTGCTGAAAAATAGGGGCGAGAATAACAGAGGATTACAAATTAGTAGCTTTAAGAAATTTCGAGTTAATTTCGTCAACACCAGTTGCCAATGACAGCTTTAGGCCATTTAGAATGCTCAGAACACAATCAGGGCTGATTATGATAGGATCCATTAGTGGGAAAGGATCAACATTGTAGCTTGGGTTCACATTTCTTAGGGTGTTAGAAAAATATCTAATAAACACTTCCTGAAACATTGTTGCTCATAAAGATTCATCGATCAAAGCTTCGTCTGGTGTTTTCAATAAAATAGACGATGGCCTATTTCTATGGGACAACACATTCCAGAACTGAGGCGTGTTATTTTTTAACACTGAAGGTAGTAAGGTGAAGAAGAGGTTGAACTTAGCAGACTGAACCGCATTCTTGTTGCACTGAGCAGCACCGAAATATTTCTACCAGCGAACTAGGCACGATGTCATCCTCGCAGCTCTAACTAAACGCTTCTTTTTGTTTGACAATCTCAGGAGCACCTTATTGAACCACGGATAATTAAAGTTTACGATTATAGTTTTCAAATGTATGTATTTCTCAGTGAGCGAAATCACCTTTTTCTTAAAGTGCGTCCAGTTGGATTCAGCAGAGTATTCCCAGAAGTTACCCAAAAAAGTATCTAAAACACTGCATAATTTAACATTAATGGCATCATAATTAGCTTTGTTGTAGTCCCGAATGACTTTTCTTTGGCTTTTAACACAAATTTTAGAAACACTCAGGGTAAAATGTAATAGCAAATGGTCACTGAGGCCAGGTAGGTATGTGATTGGGGCAATCAGGTCGGGCGTCGTAGTCAAAGGCAGATTCAAAATGTTTGAAGCAGTAGCAGTTATTCTCGTTGGGCTATGAACTAGCTGAGTAAAATGAAAATCAGAAAGCACACTTAAAAACTTCGCATAGTCTGCTGAAAATGGGTCAGAGTTTGGACCCCCGGACGCCAAACAATGTTAGGGTAATTAAAATCACCTATCAAAAGCAAGTAGAATTAGGATGTCGCGTTGTAATTACATTCAATGCATCGTGTAGTTTATCAGCAAAATTAGAGACACATTAAGGTGGAAGATAACAGCATCCCAATATATATTTTTTATGTTGAACGTTGATGCACAACCAAATTATTCCAAGGGGCTGTTAATATTAACAGCAAATGATGGTATACTCTTAATGACTCCAATTAGCACGCCTCCGCCTGTTCGCAACTCTCGGCCCTGCCGAAAGATAGCGAATTGTTTTTTTTTGCTAGGAATATTTTGGTATCTCTGATTCTTGCCGAGAGCCACGTCTCGGTTATCACAATGATGCTAGCATCGCAAGAGTCAATTGCAGAGAATAAATCATCTCGTTTATCAAATAAGCTTCGTAAATTTGTAGAAAGAATAGATAAGTTTGACAAGGATTGCAGGTGGCCACTACCCCTCTGCATTTGATAAGTAGTAACAGTTGCGCCAGGGCGTGGACCCCTGTTTGAGTCATGTGGACGAAACAGATCGGTGACGGCTCCCGATTCGCGGTCATAGACGTAACATTTCTCATTCAGATATAATTTGCTGTAGTTTAGCTTAAACGTAGTTCCATGCGATTTCCCGAACTCAATTAGCTTCCTTCGTGCCAAACGATTCGAAAACGAAAAATCCTCGCTGATACCGATATTCATCAATTTCAGTTTTGTCGTTAAAACCAGGGCTTGCTCTTTCAATTAAAAAAATTGAATTTGACAATGATTGGCCTACATTTATTTACAGTATACTGACCGAGCCTGTGAGCATGCGCAATGTCGAATGACAAGTTAGTTTCACCATCAAAATAGTAAGATAGAGCCTTGTTTATCTTTTGTTCGGCTTGTGCCCTCGTTTCCGCGCTGCTACCAGCAATTCGATAAAAAATAGTGTTGTTTGGCCTTGATCTATCTTCTAAGTCATCTAACCGATAAAGTAGGGCACTATTTGTTTTCTTCTGCTTTCTCATTTCCTGTCGTGTGCCTTGTATTTCCTGTTCAAATACGCGTGTCTTATTCTTGAAGGATGCGACTCCTGCACCGATATTTGTAACCTTCTCTTTGATAGCCCTTTGAATTCGTTTAATTTCATCAACGGAACTTCTTAGTGCTGTTTGACCAGCCTCAATCCCCTGCGACCGAGAGTTGAGTTCAGTTAGTAATTGAAACGTCTGTGCGAAATGGTGATCTTGCTCCGCGGTCAAGGACCGGGTTCGATTCAACATCCACTGCAGCAAAGCAGTTATCCATAGGTGACAACACACGTTTCAATACAAGCGATTAGCGTAAGACAGACGTTGTGGGTAGGGCAGCACCAGCAGAAGGCGGTCGTCGGACCGGTAACCGTGACTGTTGTCAAATAAGAGACGTACCTCCACAAAGACGAAAGATAGCCTGGTAAGCATGTTGCACGTCGTGCTGCTGCCGACCACCCCACTGAGGAATCTGTCGTTATTTCTGCTTCTTGTAGTCTCAGTTAATGACGTCGATGTCCCACGTGGTCTTCCGATTAGCCATGACATCTGGTGCTCGTTCGAGGAAGCGACCGTGGTGAGGTTGCAGAAAGGCGTCAAGATCGGCTGGGTCATCGCTACAGCGCTGCCCCCGTGTGTTGGCGCGTGCTCAAAGCCGTCCCCAGAAGCGTTGATAGTGATTCTATGTGGCAACAGCAGAAGCTGCATAAAAATGAACTTAACAAACAGATAGTTCAAAATGAGCGCGAAGGCTAAAGTAAAAAAAAAAATAACCCCCGGCTTTTTGAATGAACGAGTGGTGCAGAAATATCATTTCTCTCCTGCGTTTTGAGCAGGTGGTTTAATGCATTTTTTGTGAACAGAAAACACATTCCCCTTCCTTGTGTTACTACTCACGAGCTCGCTACGGAATCGTTATACATCTTCGTAACTCAGAGCCTTTATCAAAATAAAAGATTAATTTTCCCCTGCATTTTTGCTTGCGCATGGTTGATAATAGGAAAGGTGGTTTCCTTAGCTACCCATGCTCTGCTGTTTTTGTTTTTGAAGCAAATGTGAACAAAAGTGCGGTACTTACCCATTGGTAAACAATTTTTTGCAATATTTACTTGTCGGTATTTAAGTATTTTTCTTGCCTTTCCTCGCACGGCCTTCACCGGACGTATAAAGAGAAAATGTAGTAACATGCAAGGCACAAATATGATATTTATATTTTGGTTCCTTTTCCTTTTTGACATTTTCGAAAATGTTTATGGCATTGTGATGTGTGCAATTTTTAAATGAACGCAAGAGACTTCATTTCATGGTTCCTGAAACACGAACTACTTTGCCTTGTTTAATATTTGCAAAGTTTCTAGTATTCTATTTTGTAAAGTATTTGTCGACAGCCAAAATAAACACTAGATAAAAATCTAAAACAGTTCAATTTATTGCCGGGGAATAAAATTACTTCCGACTAGCCACGCTCTTCGGTCCCCCACGTAAACAAGGCAAACCTAATTTAAAATGTTTTCAAGCACCGCATTGAGGGCAACACTTTGAAACGCAATAAAAAATTCACTTCATATAAGGTGTTTTCAAAGAACGAGCGCAAAACAATATATTAAAACGCAGAAAAAAATAAACCTAATTTACGACGTTTTCAAGCAACGCACGCAGAACAACACTTTAAAACAGAATAAAAATCATCATGCATCACACCGAAATTATCTGAAGTTACACAAAAGGGAAAACTTTTAGCATACTTGTTTGTCTTACCAGGTGCAAAATCTCAATGACTAATTAGTTCTGCATTGTGAATCCGTTTTAAACTAAGGTGCTCACTCCTTTCTTTATAAAGTCATATGCACGAAGAAGATTAAGTGTGGCATTTTTTAACACATTGCTCTGTTTTTGTAAATAGAAAAAATATATATATTAATATGTTTTGGCATAATTTACTAATTTCTAGTCCTTGTTAGAACCGTATTCGTCGCAGTAGCACAAAGTGGGCTCTGAAAGGTTGACAAACGTGTGTCCTACGTCGGTTTTACAAGTCTGGCTCAAGTAGGGAATACGTCTGCAGCCCACATGATCTCAGTGGGTCTACTTGGCCAGCTCACATGGCGTCCACCCTCCTTCTGCCCCCCTCCCCCGTAGGCACACATGGGGCTTACGTGGGCGGGGTTATTTCATCATTTCCCCAGGAAGTGTGCTATTGCAAGGAACCCCGAATTGGGCATGGCTCACGTTTTATGTGTGCGTGATAAAATATTTATCAAAATTTATCTGGTTTTATAGAGGCGCATGTTTCGATATAACGATCGGACATATTGAGGAAAGCCTCGGAAAATATGGAATTTCAAGTGTAGGTTATTAAACAAAACACTTTACACATTTTCATAAACTTTGTGTTGGACAGGTGATCAGGATACATACCCAGCTTAGGCCTACTTCCGACACCGAGTTTTAGAAAAGATGATTACATTGAGATGAGCGTGCCTTGAATACACCCTCAAATCTAAGAGTGATTGAAATATGCCACCCCCACGCAAACCGACCTGCTATGCATATACGCTGAGTATACCTTTTTTAGAGCGCAGCTTTCAAACTTGAGCGGCGTCGGTGTCGGCGTAACCGCGCGCGTTGCATTATGTAACGTTCTCCGCTAACTTTAGCGGCAAAAGTTGCCCGGCAACTTTAGCGGGGAAATTTTCCGCTAAATTTAGCTGGGAAATTGACGTCACGTTAGCTCAACACCAATTCAGTTTCCCCACTAAATTTAGATGGAATATCTTCTCAAAATATGCCGCTAAATTTAGCGGGAACATATTCGCTAAGCTTAGCGACAAATTTAGCGAAACGTTTCCGCCAAATGGGAGGTAAGGAGGAGGGGAGGAGGGTAGGAGAAGCATATCCTCTTCTCCGTACGCTCCTCATCTCCTCCTCAAGAGGTACAGAGCGCGACACTGTTAGCGCGATCAAGCGATCGCCGGTTTTTCCATTTTTTTCTTTGAAACCAAGGGATGTCATCCAGGTTATTATTGCTACGGCAAGAGCTCATTTAGTTATATAATGTAAATGATAGCATTTCGTGCTCGCTAGTAGTATTTAGAAGTAAAGTGGAAAAATGCGCCGATGTCGTGTTCGCGCTAACAGTGTCGCGATGTGTAGGCTCTAATTCGGCTTTACAGAGAACTGTAAACGATTTTCATTTTCTATATAAGAAAATCAAGCGGATGATTTTTACCATCCAAGTAGGAGAGAATTGCATCGAGTTTTAAACTGTGAATTCAAAACAATCAACACTCGAAGCATGCAAGCATTCGGGAGCCAGTAAATTCCATTCATGAACCGTCCGGGTCTTTGTCTATGCTGGATTCATTGCTGAAGATTCCATGAAAGAAACGTAACCTTTCAGACTTGCGAGGAAGCCGGTTTTTTCCTCCCTTTTGAAAATACAGAGGGCGCGCAAAAACAAAAATCGCTCACGCGCGCTATCTAGAAGTCGCTCACTAAACAACGATTGTGGAAACCAATCTGCGGCGTCGACCGCTTTTTGTGTTGTTTTTTATGAAAAACGTAGACTTTTTAATTGTGTCGCGCGCTCAGTCTTGTTGCGCGGGGAAACTTTCACAATCACTTTCGCGCGTTATCTGTTTCGGTGTGGATTCGAATGCGGCGTGGCCTGTCATGAGCGCGGTTGATGGCGCACTGGCGCGCGCGTGCGGGGAAGACGCGCCTCTTTAGCTGCCGCGGAGGTCGAGATTGCGCTTTGGGCTGTGTGGTTGTGCGGTGGTGCTGCTCTCAGGTAGAGTGGCTGGAAATTTGTCGGCGACAGTGTGGAGACATGCATTCTCGTAACAATGTACGATTCAGCAGAACTGAATACTATCAAAATGCACAGTTTTCAGATAGAAGCAGGAGACTTTTTGTTGACTTAACACCCAACAAAAACTCGTGTGTGTGTACGGGACACTTATCGAGGACTTTGCTGTTTGTTTTCCGGCTGATGAAACCCGATCTGTGTCTGGTAGGTTGTGGCTATTACGGGTTTAGCTGTAGGTGTTGGGGCTGCAGGAGAGCTGCTGCATACTTTTTCAGAAAATATAAATAAAAACGTCGGTTTCTTTTTTAGGTCGTTACATTCGATCTTTAATGTGTTTTTTTTCAAGTGAAAGATAGTATCGCCTTTTTTAATTGTACTTTGCTGTAAGCGATTGCGAGTCAGTTTGTCATTGTATGTTGTATTGTAATACGCGCTCAATAAAGACTTAGAGGAGCGACGCAATTAGCTCGCTCCTGAAACTGTGTTAAAGCGGCGAAGAAACAATTTATTTAGAAATCAAAGGCGTCCGACCGTCGATTGTTTGGCGCATGCATGTAGACTAATAATTTTTCTGTCTGTTCTTTATTTGTTTCAGCACAAGACATAATCGGTTCTGTAGGTAACCTTAGGTGGACTGAAGCTATGTGTTTTGCGGTTTTTATATAACTTTTCTTCGAATGTGTTCATAAATAATTTGTGTCTATTTTCGTACTCTGCAGGGTTGGGCAGAAATACTCAAATATGTGTTTGGAAATACAAATACTGGGGTACATTGGAATAGTAGCTAAAATACTGACACTGAAATATATCTGTAAAAGTGTATCGCGACACGTATCGGAAATACATTTTAAATAGAGGCACAAAGAATTTGGAAATAAAAATACAGGAATACATTTTAGGGAGGGCAGAGATACAAATACAGAAATAATGATACTGCAATACATTTTTCAAATTTGTTTGAGGCGCCAAGATGAAGCTTGAAGTTGGAAGTGGAAGTTTTTGATCCAGAGATTACTTTCCCATAGGCTTGGCACTTTGCCTTGAAGGTAGTGATTTCGGACGACGAACCTGAAATTACCGTTCACCCATTCAATGGGCTCGAAAAAACGTTCCACCAAGGACTGACTGTGGTCCCTTCCCTGACAACCTGTCTGTCTGTCGAGGCATGCGAAAAGACTTCGACCTCTAAATAAATTCTATGTCATCATAAATCCCATCAAAGCGTCATCACACCCCTGTCCAATAAGGACGCCCCTGTCAACATTTATCACATGACGTCATGGTGGAATGAACTGGTATTTTTTATCTGTAGGTGTGGCCTTGAACATGACACTTTACCACGCTGATGTATGGAAGGACAATACGTACTTTCGTTGTAGGTTACATCATTGAAGATTGTGCAGGTAGTGTCATTTAGAATTTTCGTGAATAGTGGACCACCTGAAGCATCCTGAAACACATGTCTTATCTTCAGTTACGGTAAAAAAAAACGATACGGTGGCATCCCTGTTGTGAATGTCCTTCCTGCCGACCCTCCGCCACCAACGCATTGATTGCAGTCCTCAAGGTTTTGTCTTGCATACTCAAAATAGAGACCTCGTAGATTGCGACCTGATATTGACCTGCACAGGTGCGAGGTCTCCGAGAAACCGCGCTCGAAACGTGTCGCAGGTGTACGAAGTTTGGGTCGGCACAAAGAGGCCACGTCTAACCTCCTTTAAGGGTTTCGGATCACCAGAGTAGCAGGTCACTTTTACGTCGGCTGATGACGTACCCTTGAGCCATGCAACATTACGGGCGCAGCCGCAGACGCATCCGAATATGTGCTGAACTTCACTGCGTGAAACCTCCTACTATTTCAAGCCAACCACCGCCAGGCTCGTGGTGCAACGGGCTGTGACTCAGCATTGCCGGCTGGGTGTACCGTGTACGCTAAGGCAAGAGAGACGGTTTGCAGCTGGCTTTGAATGCAAGCAAACGATGACTCGAGAAATTCCTACCTAAGGACCTGCGACACAAGATGCTCTGACTCCACTTCTGGCACGCCACCTCGTTCGAGTTCTCGACTGCGCAACACTTCTCAGAAGAGAGAAGAGGACGCATATGAAAATAGTTTGGTGAATCGGAAGGAACCTTGGTCAGCATGGTAACACTGCCCAAGCACTCCTTGACCCTGGTGCCCTCAGAGGTAAAAAACAAATGCGTTCGAATTTGTATATTTTTTTTCGAGGGGGGGGGGGAGGGGGATTATTTCTCAAGAAATGTAACGAAATACATTTCATTCTGATTGTATCGCGATACAAAGAAACTATTACAAATGTATTTCAATACAGGAATACAGATACTGGTGAAAACAATGTAGCGCGATACAAATACAGATACGAAATGCATTTCTAAAATACAATCGCGATACATTTGTATCGCGATACTGCCCAGCCCTGGTAGTCTGTACATGTACAAATTGCTGCTGCCAGAAGAGGTGTTAAATTAGTGTTGTGCGCATGGGCGATTCGTCCTTTGACTCATGATTGCGTTCTCTGTGCACTTCCTGTGTTCAGACGGAATGTTTAAAACTCACTTTCCTGATCGATATGATACGTCAAATCTTCTACTGTTATTTAAATATGTGATATAAATGTGGTCACTTCCCTATTAAAAAAAAACGTCTAGGGGCCCACAAGGATTTCTGAATTATTTTGACGTACCATTAAAAAATGATGAGGCGTATGAGATGTTTGTCGAAGTTTTCTAATGGGCATATGGCGTACCCTTCCAGAGTTTTTAAATGGTGTAAGAAACCCGTCATAGTTTTTGAGAAGCCTGTGGCGTCTCTCTCAATCCTCTCAATGAAACTAAAGCACGCTTCTAAATTGTTTCAACGGGTGTGTGGGAGTAATCACGTGACCCTTCAGGATATATGAGTCGGAGAAGCCGCTTGCCATTTTATTTTGGACGGCTGCAACGAGTGTTGAACGTTGTAGAGACGCTCCACCGTCCTTATCGTGTCGTGGCCTTGGTTAACGCGGCATCATTGCTGTGTCTGTGTGTTTTGTGTATGTTTTTTTACGGGCTGGAATTGAGACGCCCAAGTGATGCCAAGTCCTCGCTGACGAGGAAGAGAGTGAGCGTGGGGAAAATGGGATGGAAATAGTCTGCTGTTTGTTTGAAGATAACCTGTTTTTAGTCAGTCGAAATATAGCCTTCGCCTGAAGCAACTCGCCCTGTTTTCTATCTATCAACGAGCAGAAATTAAATGCGCAGAGAGCGGATGCACAGTGTCTGCTTCCCGTCCCATGCGTGAAACCTATATTCTAGAGCAGCTGGGTGAGCAGGTCAAGATGGAGGTCTTTCAGTGCCCTGTTTCTTGCGCATCTTTGTCCGTCACGCCTGAAGAGCAACCAGAGAGCGAAACCAGCGAACCACCGAAGACGCCACCATGACGGCAACAGGGACCACACCGCGACTGTTCACTGGATTTTTCAACGGCGGCGGATCTTGGTTGCGCGTTGATAGGTTTCTGCTAAACGTGCTACCGACATCGCGTATGCGTGCGTATGGGGCACCTGCTCGGTTTCAATCTTTGAACTACCTTATATCAAGAATGTACCCAGCGGCATTACGAGTACCTCCAAAATTATGTTCTTGTGACAAAAAACTAGGTTGTCCATAGTTGGTTTGATCACTTTTGTCCACAGCTGCTTGCGCCCGGGTTTGATTAAAATTGGTTCTTATCGTCTTTGAGCTACAATATGCATGTAAAACTCAATATCTGAAACACATTTCCGATAACGTTTTAAACAGTATTTGTGGTAAATGGTTCAAAGTCATTTGGGCGTCTATAGTGCTGAAGGGCGGTGGGGGTCTGAAGGGCTGAAAGGGTAAAAAGATCTGAAAGGGTTTGAAGGGCTTAATGGGTTTGAAGGTCTGAAATGATTTAAAGCGCTGAGAAGGAGCCATAACGCATCTGGACTGAACTGTGTTTTTCAATAGGTTTGTAACCAGATTTGTACACGTTACCAAGAAGTAACTTAGTACCATCACTCGTTACTCACACAAAAAGTTACTAAATACGTTACCCGTTACTGATAATTTAGGGTAAAGGAACAGCTTACTTTATCCCAAAAGTAGTGAGCTACTTCGTTCGCTACTTTTACGACCAGATAGACAACTGGTCATCTTTCATGGATTATTGTTTTATTTTCAGTAGTCGTTGCATTTTATGCTTCGCCACTTCATTATGAATACATCTTTGGCGACGCTGAAGGTTCGTTTTATTGACGCGCTCAAAGGAACGACTGTGTTGTCCTTCAGGAAGAGCTGGTAAATCTGGAATTCCCTTCCATCTTTTGTATTTTCTTCTTTAAACATTCAAAGTTAACAATGGGTTTTGTCCCTTCCCGCGTTGGCAATCAGCGGGTTTACATTTGGTGTTTGCATGATTCTAGAAGGTGCAACCAACCAACTTTGTGTTTTTTAGGTGAAGAACATTTTGGGCTGTAGAGTTCGATGGACATCATCAGCGATCAACGTTGCTGGACTGTCATACTGCGTGGTTGTTTTTCGGACTGTCCATCTGCATTTGAGGCGATACACGCATACACAGGTTAGAATTAAAACGAGGCTGTTTAAACGTTGTTGTACACATCACTCCTCAGAAGTATTGAAATACCGTTACTCGTTGCATGCCACAAAAAGTAACTCTGTACGTTACTCGTTTCTTTTCCAAAAAAACTAAAGACTTTACTCGTTACTAAGAAATATGACTAGGTAGAAGTAACTTGTTACTAGTAACGCGTTACGTACGTGTCTAGTTGTAACCGGAAGATTTTTTTTTATCTGAAAACCAATTTTGTTAAGAAACTTGAAATTCACCTTTCATCACGAGTTCAAAATTAAAACACGAAGCGAGTTACAGAAGTTGTTTCATTTTGTCTAAAATGACGGACTATTTTAGTGTGGTGAAGATTTTATCTTTATCGTTTTCTGGGAAACTTTATTTTATATGACGCCTATAATTTCAGTTTAACTTCCGCCTAATTGCAGCAAAGGCCAAGACGTTTTATGTACTTCGTAAGAATAAGCAAGCCTACGGTTCAAAAACCAGATGTCAGTGAAATTTTCTTTATTTCAGTTGGTTTTACCTTATGCTGAGCTTACGAACAAACTCGAGATTGCAGTCATACTTGGCGCCATGAGAGCCGCAGTACGCAAAACGAAATATAAATGAAGAAATCATAAATACTTACAAGGTATAACGATTTTATAAAAGTATTGAATGTATATAAACGATGTGATCGGACAGGCTTACTCGTCTGGCGTTTAAACACGTGAAACGTGACACCGTACTCATTACATTTTTCAAATAAAATACCTTGTAGACAAGTCTTCTAAATTTTTTGAATTTGTTAATTCTCTTTAAACGAAAATGGTGGTGCTGCAAAAAAAATTAATATACTGACACTTCCGTTTTTAAGTAATTATTTGTACGCGCCCGGTGGTCCTACGAGAGTCGGATGGCAGCGAACAGGTGGGAGGTTTGGATGGTAACTCCTACAACAATCACGTTGGCATTACTGAACACGGTAACCGAAGTTGCCCATTTTTGAAACAACAATGTGACCTTCCAATTCGCTGGGTGCAATGTGAAGTTGAGTGACAAGCCAGGGCTTGAGAACGGTGGCGAGGTTTTCCGAGCTTCAGACAAAAGCGTCCCCAAGATTACCATATTCCTTTCTCCCTCCGGCGAAATTTTCAAGAACTCGACCGTCCGGTCTGAATGACATCGCGCGCTTTCATAATTTTTTGTTTCTTTTGCTACCTGAGGTTTCCGCTCACTGCGCTGCCCCGAGACTAAAATAACTAAACGAGGAAACAGCACGCACGCAGACAGAACGCATTCATTGCGAGACGTGATTTGGGAGCCTGTATTCTACGCTGTCAGTGTGGTGGAAGCTACGTGTTAGTTGAACCAGTCGAATGATCACCCTCACGCCCATACTTGCACGCGGAGAGCGAGGTCAAGAGATGAAGGTCGAGAGGATAATTTTTTTCCGGCAAGCGGGTCACCACAATCTCAGCTTAGGTTAGCCGAACGCTGCAGAAAATAAAGAACACTAACGCCCCCCCCCCCCCCCCCCCTCCTAAAAAAATACTTAAAATGAAGCAAAACACACGGGTTGCGGACGCGCGCAACGCCCCACCAGAGGGGCTCGATTGCCTTGACACTGGCACCGTATGGCCGTGTCTTTGTATTCCAGAACGTTTTTGCTTTATTTTGAATGACGGTAATTACACATTTTGTAAGTAATTGTAAAGTTGTTTTTCTTATTTTTGTAACGTATCTATTCCACTCCGCTGCATTTTTCACTTAAAAAAAACTCTAATAAACAGTGGGAAGAAAAAACAAATATATATATATATATATATATATATATAAATTTAACAAGGTTGTTTGGATTTTCAGATAACACCTAATCTGAACAGAAAACTCCCAATAATGGTGAGCAGGAATATCTCTAAAACAGAGCATACGAGAGTGTCCCGCTTCAGTACATGCCTGGCACTTACATGACATGATGACATCGAACACCGGCAACCACCGTGCTGGTTGTTATGTCGCGGCCGTTCTCGGTTAGAGCCATGGTAACCTGCGCTGCCTTCAGCTGTAGTGATTGCTGTGCATCCCGGCGATCATCTCATCGGCATGCCCGTGACAGAGTAGCCTTCAAGCTAGAGAAACTACGAGGGACAGGGAAGGAATGCTGCCGCATATTAATGAGCTTGGGGGACGGATTTTATAGAGGAAAATGATGACATTTTACTCACTTCTTTATGTTTGTGCACGCCTTTGGATTGGCTTTGATTCTTCGTAACACACATGCGCTTTGCTTTCCGCTTTGTGACGCCCTTTCCAAGCTTCGCGTGCACTTTCAGGCCTCATTTGCCGAGTGCGAGCGAGCGTTTCGCACCGCAAACCTGCCAGGTGCTAATCAGTCGGTGACGGATTCCGATTGCACGCTCGCCGAAATGCCTCCACAGAGGCTTCGGCTTATGCCGTCCGCGATACGGAAGCGTTGCGTTTTTTTTTACCAATACTTCGCGAAATCGTAACAACCGTGCTACGAGCGGCTCCTACAGCTGCTCGTCAAATAATTATCGGGCACGTAATGAAGCTTGTTTCGCCGATACAACAACACTCCACCTCCAAATTCGTCGGATGCATATCGAAGCTTACTGCTCGCAGCGCAATCGAACAGACGCAAAACAATTCCGTACGTACAGGCTGAATGTAATCACCGTAGCTCGGCACGTTCTTACAAGTCCACATGTCAAAACTGGGCAGCTTTCTTGAAAATACGGGGTGTCAAAAAAAAAAAAATTACAGGGATTTTTTTTTACTGCAAAAATAAACTAGGCTATGCCGAATGCTCATTCTCCGTCCAAAGGTAGCGCTAGAGTTCACAACCAGATGCCAAAGTTTCAGCCCGATCCGATACCTTATTCAAAAGTAATAAGTGATTTTCTAAAAAATTCAACGGGAAAATGGCGGCCGACGGAGTTTTCGAATACATGGGGCTCAATGGCACCAAAAACCAAAAACGAGCAAAAATGGGCTCCATTTTCTCATTGAGATTTTAAGGAAATCACTTATAACTTTTGAATACGGTGTCCGTTCGGGCTAAAACTTTGGCATCTGGTTGTGACTTCTAGCGCTAACATTGGGCGGAGAATGAGCATTCAGGAATGCCTAATTAATTTTTGAGGTAAAAAATAAAAAAAAACGTGTAAATTTTCTTTTGTGAAACCCTGTACATTGCATGTCACCCCAGGTCCGGGCAGTTAGCGCAATCCTACGTTTTGGTAAGCGTAGCGTAAGCGATTGGTAAGCGTAGGATTGCCACCAGCAGGGTGCAAGGCCCCGTCCTAGTCTACGTGACGTCACGTACAAGGCAAGTATAGTGTTGACTTTCTGAGCATTGACATCGCCTTAATAAAATCTACACGAAAAGAAAAACAAAAATAAAAGACCACTTTTTCTCCGCCCAAATTTAGGACCGAATTTAGGATCGAATTTGGGATCCTATGCACCAAGAACAACAAAAATGCATAAAACATTTGAGAATAAATATTAACGGAAATATAATGTTTGGATAAATCAAACTTAGCTTACTTTTTTTTCGTTCGTCACATTTTATTCTGAGGTATGTTCACACCTTTACACCCCTGCTGCATTCATATGTAGATAGGGTACTCCCTTGTTATAAGTAATAATGAGAAATGTTGCGTTTGTTCGATATAAATCAAAATGCCTACTTAAAGACTGGTGTTCTAAACATTTTAGTGAAAAACCCGAGACTGAGGTAAAAAAGACAACGACAAGGAAGAGAAGGAGAACGTCTCAAACACAGCTAAACCTTTATTGAGGAAAGCACCCTTTATATAGGGCTGAAAAAAGAAGGAAGGAAAGGGAACCCTTCTTCACACACCTCTCTCCACAAAAGGTACGACATCAACTCTCTCCACCGAAGACACGACACCGGACTTCTAACAATGGGGTCAAACCAACAAATGAACTGACAGCACCAACAATGACACATCAAAAAAAAAAGACCGCTGGGAAATTAACAGATTGCACTGGAAAAGATCACTGAGAAAGTCGGCTGTAAAACGACACACGCACAAAAAAAAAATATATATATATATATAAATATAGATATACATAAAGGTTTTCAATATCACTAGAGATTTAGAAATCGTTTCCATTCCGTATCTAAAGACAATGAAGGCTTGTTCACTGCATTCCCATGTTTCGTTATTGCGATTGACTCTTTCAACAGGCGCTTGTGGTCGTTTTTTTCTTTTACAATTGTGGTTGTAGAGTTCCATAAAGGTACGCGATTCCTACACTCCTGAATATGCTTGGAGACCTCAGAATACGGATCCTTGTTTTTTACACAACGTTTATGTTCACCTAGTCTATCATTAATGCAACGCTTCGTTTGACCTATATAGCATAAACCACAATCAAAAGGGATCTTGTAGACTATACCTGAAATACATGTAACGCACTTTTCCCTGTGTTTTTTTGAACAACCTATCTGAGCGGAAGTGAACGGAGTTAACCGTTTCAAACTGCTATCTGTGCTGAACGCCATGCGTAAACCAAACTTATCACCGACTGATTTTAAATTGTGTGAGATTTTATGAAAAAACGGTACCACTACAAATTTTTTGTGCTCGGGCATTTTCCTAATTTGTTTGTCTTTTTCAACAATGTACGCAAGCTGCTTGGAAATGAATTCTTGAGGATACTTTGCAACATTTAGCCGGGAAAACACAACTTGAATCGACGTCATAATGGAGTGCCAACAAGACTTTTGAACCGCGTTGTTAATCATATTACGAACCAATCCTGCCTTGACATGCTTTGAATGGCAACTATCAAAGGGAAGTACTGGTTTGGCCTTTTCTTTGCCATACGACCAACATAAACCGGGGACCAATCTGAGCTGGAGGTCTAAATACTGAAGTACATTGTTGGCTGGCTTTTCTATAGAAAACTGCAACTCCGGTGCCTCCCTGTACACGGTATTCTCAATGGAACCAGCATGGGCTGAGTCTCGGACACATACCAAAATGTCATCTACGTATCTTCTAATAAGTACTGAGCTCGGGTGATAATGTTTGATCATCTCATGCACTTTTAGGTCTAAGCTTCGGAGGTATATTTCTGAAAGGGCCGGGGCGACAGCCGAACCAATACATACGCCTTGACGTTGAATGTATTTCCGCTCATTAAAGTTTACCACTGTCGACTTTAGATATAGTTCAAGTATCCTTAGAAAATCATTGATCTCTATACCAGACTGGGACTGAAACCGAACTAAATTCTCCTCTAGAAACGAGCGGACCCTAGAAAGCAAAATGGCTGGTTGGAGTGAATAATACAAATCCTTGATATCCAGGGAAAAAATCGTGCAAACTTTACCATGAAACGGTTGAATATCTGATATCAAATCCATGGAAGAACCTAATGCTAACGGGCTTTTGAAATCTAGGCACGAAAGACCATTCTGAAGGAACGTGGAGACAGTTTTTTGCCACGTGCCATCTTCGTTGATAACTACTCTCAGAGGAAGGTCAACCTTGTGGTCTTTCAAAAAGAACTTAATGGCAAACGTATCTTTCAAGTTACCATTCAGTCTGGCAGCCAAGGACGTAAAGTCACTGTCCTTAAAGGTCCTTACTATTTCTTTCTTGTGTCGGCCCAGATCCCCATCAAAAGAACGAAATAACCCGGAAACAGCGATGTTAGATTTCTCCTTAAACTTATTGGAAGGCAGAACAGCAAACAGCCCCGATTTGTCTGTTTCAAGAAGCTTCACCTCTTTCTCTTCCAACTCTTTCTTAACTCGGGTTACCATCCTAAAGTTTCTAACATCTGTCCTGTACGAAGCATCTACTAAGGACGACATCCTCTTAAAAGCCGTTGACACAAGAGCACTTTTCTCAGCTGGTTGTGACAACGCGTTAGACATGACGTTAATTGCAGAACAAATATCCATACGAGAAGGCTTTACATTCACGCAAAACTTCGGACCTTTGGCTAGACAATTCTCAGTTGACTTTGTGAGCTGTACGCCAAAGGGATTTACAAGGGCAATTTTCATCGCGGTAACTGTTGACATGAACCCAGGTTTTGGTGACTTGCTTGTTCTTATCTTCTGCCTCAGGGACCGGAAAGTCGTATTACAGTCTTTCAAATTTACAGCTTGCCACTGAGTAGATAAAGTCGAAGCTTGAAAATGTTCTCCAATGAAAGCGGTCCACAACTGATCCGCGAGTTGACTCACAGTTCGTAGATGATCCCTGGTGCAGTTCCGGTAGTCGTTGAGGATCTTTCTCTTCCGATGCCATCCAACTTGCAGGGTCTCCAGGTGGTGAAAGCGCTCAGGGTCCACAAACTTGTACCTCAGACACATGCCGATGTAGGAAAGTTCCGCTTCCATCTGGGACATCCTGTAGCCGATCTTGCAGAGAACCCACAGCGAGTGGGCATAGATCCTTGGGAAGGTGAGTGAATGAAGGGAGGAAGGAGGGAGAAAACTTGCATCTTGAAGTATTAATGAGCAGAACGTAAGGGCGCAAGTGAGCTGGTGTATATTAAACATTTTAGTGAAAAACCCGAGACTGAGGTAAAAAAGACAACGACAAGGAAGACAAGGATGACTTTACGTCCTTGGCTGCCAGACTGAATGGTAACTTGAAAGATACGTTTGCCATTAAGTTCTTTTTGAAAGACCACAAGGTTGACCTTCCTCTGAGAGTAGTTATCAACGAAGATGGCACGTGGCAAAAAACTGTCTCCACGTTCCTTCAGAATGGTCTTTCGTGCCTAGATTTCAAAAGCCCGTTAGCATTAGGTTCTTCCATGGATTTGATATCAGATATTCAACCGTTTCATGGTAAAGTTTGCACGATTTTTTCCCTGGATATCAAGGATTTGTATTATTCACTCCAACCAGCCATTTTGCTTTCTAGGGTCCGCTCGTTTCTAGAGGAGAATTTAGTTCGGTTTCAGTCCCAGTCTGGTATAGAGATCAATGATTTTCTAAGGATACTTGAACTATATCTAAAGTCGACAGTGGTAAACTTTAATGAGCGGAAATACATTCAACGTCAAGGCGTATGTATTGGTTCGGCTGTCGCCCCGGCCCTTTCAGAAATATACCTCCGAAGCTTAGACCTAAAAGTGCATGAGATGATCAAACATTTTCACCCGAGCTCAGTACTTATTAGAAGATACGTAGATGACATTTTGGTATGTGTCCGAGACTCAGCCCATGCTGGTTCCATTGAGAATACCGTGTACAGGGAGGCACCGGAGTTACAGTTTTCTATAGAAAAGCCAGCCAACAATGTACTTCAGTATTTAGACCTCCAGCTCAGATTGGTCCCCGGTTTATGTTGGTCGTATGGCAAAGAAAAGGCAAAACCAGTGCTTCCCTTTGATAGTTGCCATTCAAAGCATGTCAAGGCAGGATTGGTTCGTAATATGATTAACAACGCGGTTCAAAAGTCTTGTTGGCACTCCATTATGACGTCGATTCAAGTTGTGTTTTCCCGGCTAAATGTTGCAAAGTATCCTCAAGATTTCATTTCCAAGCAGCTTGCGTACATTGTTGAAAAAGACAAACAAATTAGGAAAATGCCCGAGAACAAAAAATTTGTAGTGGTACCGTTTTTTCATAAAATCTCACACAATTTAAAATCAGTCGGTGATAAGTTTGGTTTACGCATGGCGTTCAGCACAGATAGCAGTTTGAAACGGTTAACTCCGTTCGCTTCCGCCTCAGATAGGATTGTTCAAAAAAACACAGGGAAAAGTGCGTTACATGTATTTCAGGTATAGTCTACAAGATCCCTTTTGATTGTGGTTTATGCTATATAGGTCAAACGAAGCGTTGCATTAATGATAGACTAGGTGAACATAAACGTTGTGTAAAAACAAGGATCCGTATTCTGAGGTCTCCAAGCATATTCAGGAGTGTAGGAATTGCGTAGCCTTTATGGAACTCTACAACCACAATTGTAAAGAAAAAAACGACCACAAGCGCCTGTTGAAAGAGTCAATCGCAATAACGAAGCATGGGAATGCAGTGAACAAGCCTTCATTGTCTTTAGATACGGAATGGAAACGATTTCTAAATCTCTAGTGATATTGAAAACCTTTATGTATCTATATTTATATATATATATATATATTTTTTTTGTGCGTGTGTCGTTTTACAGCCGACTTTCTCAGTGATCTTTTCCAGTGCAATCTGTTAATTTCCCAGCGGTCTTTTTTTTTTTTTTGATGTGTCATTGTTGGTGCTGTCAGTTCATTTGTTGGTTTGACCCCATTGTTAGAAGTCCGGTGTCGTGTCTTCGGTGGAGAGAGGTGATGTCGTACCTTTTGTGGAGAGAGGTGTGTGAAGAAGGGTTCCCTTTCCTTCCTTCTTTTTTCAGCCCTATATAAAGGGTGCTTTCCTCAATAAAGGTTTAGCTGTGTTTGAGACGTTCTCCTTCTCTTCCTTGTCGTTGTCTTTTTTACCTCAGTCTCGGGTTTTTCACTAAAATGTTTAATATACACCAGCTCACTTGCGCCCTTACGTTCTGCTCACTGGTGTTCTATGCACCAAGTTAACTCTCTTAGTCACGCCCCATTGGTGGCATTTTCGTACGCACTTCCGGTCTGGTGGTGTGGGCGGAAGTCACTGTGTAGGACGGGGATTCCTGTGCTGTTTTGGAAGATACCAGATTAAAACTTGCGTTCTTGTAAAAGCTCGACTACTGGAGCTCTGTCAAGAGAACCGGGAAAGGTGTAAGGACCTGTTTGCATGTGTTTTATGCCCGCATGGCTCGTCCGTGAATGTGAATAGGTGTCATGAAAATGAAAGCCTGATACCGACAGGACACGATTGCTTTTTTCGGGGGCACTTTGGGTTTAATTCACGGATATTTGTCGTCAGATTTATTTATTTTGTTCCAACATGAACCCGGGAAAACCGTCAAGTTGTCCGGACAATCCCCGAACCAAACTCAGTGCGTCTTCGCGCCCAAACGGCCGTCTGATCGTTCAACCTGTTTCCTGGTCGTTCGAACAACAGCTGCCAGTAGGCTAATCTTTGCGGAAGAAGTAAGTGTAGGCTTGAAAACAATTTAAAGTTTAAAGGCTTTTTGGGGTAGGTAGGTTCCGTGCAAGCCTTAGATGCAAGGATGTCTTTATCATTGTTACTAGTGGCTATCACCGACTTGTTTTTCCCGATTCACTTGTTCAATTCTGCTCGTGATATTCAGTATCGACATCGAGCATCGCAGCTACTGTCCACACTTTTTCAGCCCGAGCGACGTTGCGACTAAAAATATTAAGCAGCATTTCATCACGTGAATCACTTAGCATTCTGCGGCGTTCACGCGGAATGAATCACCGAACGTCGCATCACTTACACAAAGTTCTTTTAGATGTGATGAGCTTCGTTAGTTCCACTCACGCCACTAGATTTATAAGACATTACTAGGAAGATGTAGAATCAACAATTTCAACGCGAAAACGAGCACGAGAATCGACATCGACACCGACAACATCATATTCTAATGGTTTGATGATGCGGAACGCAACGCTTTTTGCCAACATATGGCGCAGCACGGCACTGGTGGCGTGCCGCTAGGGACTCTCCGGTTTGTTTGTAATCATTAATTGGTGTATATGCTCTGTCTCCCAAGCACGACCTACACTATGAAGGGGCGACCAGGTCACCCGCGCCTACTCTAGAACGCCGATTTTCGTTTTGCTTGCCGAGGCTTTGTTTTAGTTAGCATAGTTGACACTGTTTCTGCGGCGCTGCTTAACATCTCCACTTTCCCCACTCGGTAGCAGGCGCGTGTAGTCTGAGGAGGCTAGTATCCGGCGTTTTGCGCACGTGAGCGCGTGGTTTTTTTGCGCATAATATCGCTTGACCACGACTCTTGACATCGATCGTTACATCAAGGAGGCATTCAACTACTTGCCGTTACAGTGTACTAATGCGTACCCCTATACAAGTCGAGCACGCGGACGACGACGTGAATCGCCTTTCACGAGTTCCCGGTGATGAACATACGGAACGACTGGCTGAAGAAAGCCTGTCGCCAAGCAGAATGTGGTTTAGTAATGCCACCGAACACATCTATTATAAAGAGAACATCAGTTGCCTTCACGTTCGTTCCAGAGTAGGTGGTGTTTTATTCGCGTTTACAGGGTCTTCCTTTCCGCACAGCGTCGCGGGTGCTGTTGACCACTGCTCCTTCCTCGTTTCGAGCATTCAGTTCGCAATGATGCGATATGAAAACCATGCAATTTAAAGGGCGCTGTATCTACGTTCCCGCATTAGCCGTAACACAGCGATAAAAACAGTTTTGTTCGTTTGAATCTCTTGCTATGGTGTATGTTTATCACACCCTTTTCTGTAAAGGTCGTGAGTTTTAAAGAAGCCAGTTCAGCATCGTTTGATTTATCTCATGCTCGGATCAAACTTACATAAATACGTTTGCATCTTGTGTAGTTCATTTTTACACTCATTTAAAAATTCTGCTTAATTGCTTTGGTCATCACCGCACGGTTTTCAACTGATTTACTTGCAGGATAAGTTATAATTTCTACACAATTTCAGGTCCTGGAAAACGGTCATGGATGCCAAGTGAGAGGGGCAATTTCTGCAGACTCCATTTCAAGCCAGGAGACTACAGAGAGGGCCAGATAAGGTGAAGAATGAAGACCGAGGCTTTACCCTCTATCTTTCTTGACTATACGCAGCGTATCTGCTAGCAGCGCCTATTAAGGAAAGGCGAACAGTAGAACGTGCAGCCCTCACACCGGTTTCTATTCTGCTCTGTCAAGATGCGAAGAAAAGGGTGAATGCACTTCATGTAGATAAGATGGAACCGTCTCATGTACACGAATCTTAATTTTGAGGTACAGAATAACACATTAACAATTTAGTGGTTAATCGTTTTCGCTGGAGCCTATACCCACTAACAAAGATGAATTATTTTTGTTTTTTAATCTGGGTAGTTAGTTTTATCGTGGATGCCACAACTTTAATGGTGTATGTTACGGCTGCTTCAGGGCAGCTTCCACTGATGCTAAACGCTGGACCTCTACCAAACTCGTCCTACAAGACCTCCCCGAAGACCACCATGCAGTTCTTTCTGGAGTCCTATGTGGGCAGCAACTGATGCTGCTGTGGTGCTGGCGAAAGGGCCACGACAGCTAAAGACTTTAAGTAGCGCATTCTGCCTGCTCTTATGAAGGATCCTTTCTTCGATTGCCAACAGGACAGTTCCATTGCGCATAAGAAAGTCTCAGCCTCCTTTCAAAACTCATGGGGCCATTATTGGTCAACTATACGAATGGCAAGACGAAGACCATGTCAAGATTAAAATGCAATAAAAAAAAAATCTAATTTTGAGGAAAGGGCTCAAAATCTGAAACGTGATTGGACACTTGTAAAAACGTTTCTCATTTTTGTTATTTTGAGGTTTCATAGATAGTGACCTTGCTCAGCAAATTAACGCACACTGACCTTCCGCTGGCTAAGCATCCCTATAGCGAATTTGACTTGACCCGTAAACTGGGGACACGAATGAAATGTCGGACTACAGACTTTCATATTGAAAACTTGGCATTCTTTTTTGTCAGTCTAAGGCAGACTTGTACAAGTTACTGAAAAACCGTAAAGAATTACATCTACAACTACTGCAGGCTAAATTGTAATTAATTACAATTACAATTACCCCCCTCATAAAGGTAATTGACCGTTATATATATTAAAAAGTAATCCGTTACTTTCGTGGCGTTACTTCGAACAGTTTTGTCCTCAAGTAAAAAATAAAGGGAAGAGGGTTATTATAGTTCTTATTGTTGCCACCTGTTCCACTTATTGGCCTTGAGTATTTTGAGCAACAGCTGACCCTCGAAAGCCGTCCCGCCAGACATTTTGCGTTATCTCCTACTGAAGATGTGGACCGCTACGCTGAGCACCCTTTGAACTGAGGCACTGAATGGGACTGCCATATTGTTCCTCACGAATGCTTTATGGTCTGCATTGAGCTTCTCTAACGAAGCATTGGAAGTACTATTTACGTCGAAAATAGAGCAGCTTCGACGTTGCAGCCGTTGCCTGGGATTCGAGAGATTTAGTAAATCATACGATACCTCCGAAACGGTACCCAATAACGATGTGATGCTTGTGCGAAGGCGGCGGCAGAGTATCGCATATCGTTATCAGAGTCATCGGGACGATCTACTAAAACTCTCTATTGTTGAAATCGCGAAGCTTTGGAAGTCGTCATACAACTAGCCAAAACTGAAATAAGAATTGATTTGTGTACATCTTGCTATACCGTCATATATTGCCAGGCAATAGCAAAACATAGTTGGTACTAGTAAGGTGATAATTAAATAATAAATAAGGTTTGACTTGATATTCTTCTTCCTTTGTTTCTGAACAGGTCGAGCCTGGGTTCAGATATTGGTGAATAAGAAAATGTTTTCAATATACAAATAAAAGTAATAGAAAAAAAAAGAAACACCAGGGCATTCGTAACAACAATTAATTAGAACGTCGGTTAAAACGGCCGTACGACACGACAGCGCACGACACGAGTGCGCCGACGGGAGAGCACGCGACAGGAGAGTGCCGCGACACGAAAGCTCACGACAGCAGAGCGCGCGACACCAGAGCGCGTGCTATTAGAGCGCGTGTTACGAGGGCGCATGCGCGCGCTTTGAGAATGATCGATGTTTGAGTCTTCAGACACATGTTTTCTCGGTTCGAACGCTTTATGTCATTTTATTGGCTGAGTACGCAGACTTGTGAAAAGTCTAACAAATACAATTTTCGCAAACTCGAAATGTAGAAGCAAGGTAGTACAGAGTTTCGGAAATGTAGTTGTTAATCAATTGCCGTTCCATAATAAAAAAATAAAAATAACATTTATTGACTAAATCACTCCGCGACACCGCGGATGTAGTCTAGCATGCAAATTTGGTCGTACTCTTCAACTAATTTGCTCTGAGTCTTCGCTAAGCAACTGTAGGTGGTCTTGCTGCTCACTTGAGGCTCTCCACGAAGTACATCCGCCAGCTTCTGCCCCGTCAAGCTCTGCTCTTTCGGAAATGCGGCCACAAACTTGTACGTGTCCGGATGATGCAGCCCGAAGGACCTCTGAAATGCATTGTGCCAGGACTGGACGTGATTTTTGGTCCTCGGGAGCCCTTCAGAGATACGGTCGTAGCATCTCCAGAAGTCATGCGGGAAAAGTGCTGGCCTACTCGAGCGGCTCCTTCCGATGCTCCAGGTGGGTCAGGTCACTTGAACCAGAAGACGACTGGACGTCCCGAAGGCCATGTGAATCAGGGAAACCCAGCGATGGAGAACCCTTTGGTGACATTTGTTCCTACTTTACTACTAGGTACCTTTTTTCCGGGAACATTTTTTGCGGGGACGTTCTTTTCAGGGACATTTCTTTCAGAACCCCCTACCAAACATGGTATTAGACGGCGGTTCTTGCAATTGCAACATGAATTACACAGCAATAAATTAAAGGGGTAATTACAGACTTTTACTTGATTGCCCAACAAATTTTACCGCACATTGGCAACTCCAATGTCCACCAACCTTGAACAGCACATATCGAAGACAACATCCACGAAGCACAAATCCCTACTTTAAACAAATATCCTTTTGATAAAAGAAAAAAGAATGACCCATAAGTTGCATAAAATTTACAATATATTGGGCCGCAAACTTACGTCCAAAAACAGGGCTATCCGAGAAAACACGTGCTTAAAAAATCCGATAGCGATCATTCCCAAAGCGCGCACATGCGCTCTCCTGACGCGCGCTGTTATGGCAGGCGCTCTCGTGACGCGGCGTTCTCCCGTCGTGCACTCTGGTGTCGTGTGCTCCCGTGGCGCCCTCCCGGTTAAAACAGGAAAATGCAAACTCACGTTTTCCGTGTGTACCTTCCTTGATGCCGTTCACGAACCCATTGCAGTTTACTCCGGTGTTCTCCAGATAGATGTCTACTGATGCCACGGGAAGCAAAGGGCAGTGAACTAAGCCATACTATGACCCCACTCATGAGTGTCACTCTCTCCTCAAGCCCAGAAACTCAAGTCCACATCAGCAACCATTACGTTTTATTTGGAAACATCTCTGCTTAAGTTTTTATGCGTCCTGCTTCGTTACAAACAGCAACGAAAAAAAAAAACGAAAGACAATTACCATTTTGGAAGTGCTCGCAAAAAGCTGACTCACAAAGAGGGTGACTGAGATGTAGGTAACGTGGCTGAAATTCACAAATAAAGTGGGCCAACTCTAGAAGTTGGACCCCAAAGATATAATCAGCTTTTCAAAAAGGGGTAAAATAAGGTGAAAGAGGCATAAAAAATACATCTTGTTTTCTAAGAGAAGATGATAAGTGTCAGCAACGAAAGAGGATGCTTGTGGAAATAATACCTTCACATATTATCACATCTTTTTTAGTGAATTTTAGGGTACCGGTGCGTTGCCCCGTGCTGTGACAGTATGAAAATGGTCGTAGTCACTATAACCGAGAAGCATATTGTTAATTCTTGTCCGTGCACTTACTGCTTCGAGCTCCTAGAAGAGGCACATAATCACTGGGTGTCCTCTTTGGATTTTTTGACATTGTTG
Source organism: Ixodes persulcatus (assembly GCA_013358835.2). Taxonomy (NCBI): domain Eukaryota; kingdom Metazoa; phylum Arthropoda; class Arachnida; order Ixodida; family Ixodidae; genus Ixodes; species Ixodes persulcatus. The sequence goes on from JABSTQ010003088.1 coordinate 33,604, forward strand.
TTAGGGTCTAACGAAATAAATTCAGGGGCTTGGTGTTGTAAATAAATGCTTGTTGGAACGGAAGAGTGTCAAGTCTCCCCTTGTGCTGGTCAATGCGCGTGACATTGTAACTGCACACGACTTTACCGAAAGAAAAACAACCTTTTTTATAGAACAACCGGGGAGGGGGGATGTGTTCGTAAAAAAAATGTTACGGATTAAAAGGAATTCGTTACGTAAATATGTAAAGGAATTACTTTAGAATTACTCTAAAAATATGTGATTATTCCGTTACTAAATTACGGATCAATGTAAGGGATTACAAGTAATTTCGTTGCTTGTAACGGATTACGTACACCTCCGGTCTAAGGATTGTTTAAGATACCATCTAAAACAAAATGTAATATTTAAAAATGTTCCTACTATTTATATGGTACTGCAGTGAGTTACGTGTTTCTTACTCGTAACCTGTGAGTGTATATAGCTGCAGTAATGTGTTTGATCATCAGGTACTATTGCCATTAAACTGGAAAAAATTGTAAGGGTGCAGGCGAGCTGGTGGAAGTTAACCATAGTTTTGTGTAACCCGAGACTGGGGTATTTCGGAAAAGGGACGAGAAGAAAAGAGGCCACAAGGAGGCGACGTCTCAAACACAGCTAAGGATTTTATTCAATCGTATGCACTTTTATACACACCACGTCCACACACCACGTCCCACCTACCAACCAAGTCGACCAATGACAACAATAACACCCGGAATACTCTAAGCCAAACAAAGGCCCAAAACATTACAAAAGAAAAATCATCTTGTCTTGTCTTGTCTTGTCTTGTCCTTATCTTATCTTGTCCTTATCTTGTCCTTTTTGTCTGGCTGAAAGATTTTTCTTTTGTAATGTTTTGGGCCTTTGTTTGGCTTAGAGTATTCCGGGTGTTATTGTTGTCATTGGTCGACTTGGTTGGTAGGTGGGACGTGGTGTGTGGACGTGGTGTGTATAATAGTGCATACGATGGAATAAAATCCTTAGCTTTGTTTGAGACGTCGCCTCCTTGTGGCCTCTTTTCTTCTCGTCCCTTTTCCGAAATACCCCAGTCTCGGGTTAAACAAAACTATGATTAAACTGGAAACCTAATCTTTCCCGAATTTGGGTAAAAGTGCTGATATCGTTTCTATGTGGCCTCCAGTATCAAGAATGTCGAGATTATATTTTAATTTGGTGCAAGAAGGCTGCAGCAAATCATTTTCAACGTTCTGCTAAAGACCCCCCCCCCCCCCCCCCCCTTCCCCGAGCGTTACGTCGTAAATTCAGTTAGAGGAGTCCCCGCTCTCGCGCAACTTCGGCGCCTTTGAAAGCTAAGCGCTCGCTCTCTTGCTATTAAAAAAAAAAAATAGCCAGAAGAGGGCGTCACGACTGGTGTCAGTGTGGCGGAATATGCCTGGCAAGCTTGTAGCTGCATTCGCTGCCCACAGGAGAAACACGCGCTTGTCGACCGAAATATCCTTTTTTGACGTAACGACAGGTAGGGTGTTCATCGTGATTTCTCGCGTTTTGTTACATATTCGGGGAAGACAAACTTGATGTTAAAACTCACAGGATGGTAATACTCAAAGATTCACCTCTAACTTATTTTTTTAGAAAACCTCTTCAGCTTCTTTTTAACAGTAAGTGTATTACAATGTAAATGTGTCTTCTACGGACATTCTTTGTAAAGCCATGCTTTTTTGTCACTACGGTGTTGTTGTGTAAAATTGTTAAGGGTGTTTTTATTCTTCATGAGGTATATTATGAAGTCTATGCATATATCTTAATGATCTAGGTTTGTTTACTCATTGTTTTGTCCTTCTGGTTTTTATAACACTGACCCTATGACGTCTCTGCAACTGACTTCAACAATTTGGGTCTACCTGTATCCATTGTGACAAATATTTTGGAGATGAGCTAAAATGTGCTACAGCATTGATTTTTTTTATTTCGCGGACGTATGTTGACACCGGTTGATGTCAGAATATCTTTGTGATACTTTTTGTAGATCATGAATGAAGCAAACGATTGTTTGGGTGCTACTAATCAACGTACAAAAATAATAGTAATATCTATATTCTGCCTGAATGTCACACTCTTTGACTATATTTTAACATATTCAAACTTTTTCCTCTACTGCACAAAAATAAAATGACAAAATTATGTGTTTGGGTTTAGATTAATGACGTCATCGCTGGCTTGCGCAACTAATAATATTGATATTTATTAGCGAAAGTTGAGGTACTCTGGCAGGCTCGCCGAAATGGGCTTTGGCCCGTACGCTTTAGCGTGCGCTAGGCAGAGCGCTTGAAATAGTTTCCGCGCGCAATTAATCGTACGACGGCAAAATACGCTGTCGCTCGATTCGGTTCACGGAATATATCGTTAAGGACGGTGCGTAGTCGCCGATACCAAGAAAGGTATAATTAATCGCACTCGTACGGTCCCAACACGGGACATGCCGACGCGCCGCAGTTGCCCCACCAGACCGCACGGTTTGAGGATCTCACATGGCTTAGCCTGCCGGATTTTTTGGTCCTCCGCTCTAGTCACGTGGTACTTTTATTTGCGCCCGCTTCCGCAGGGAGGGGAGAGCTGAGCTGCTCTCTGGCTGCGCCCAGTGCAGTCAAGGCCACGGGTGGGAGGGAGTGGAAAGCTGCTTTTGTGGGAATTTGGAGCTTACGGGCTAGTCTCCAAAGGGCCAAAAGTGACGTGGGAGAAAACTAACCACGGGAAAAGGTTCAGCACGATGGTTAAAAATATTTAGAAGACACCAGCTGAACAAACCAAGCATACAAATGTAAGGAGGACGAGAAAGACGCATTTAATTTTTAAATAAATTAAAAATGACGTGGGAGTTTACAAAAGAGTGCACGAGTAAGAGGTGGCTTCCTCTTTCCTCTCCTTTCCTTCTGCTTGTGTTACCCTCTCGCTCCTCCTGGTTTAGTTGCGCTGCGCAGAAATAGCCTGTAAGTAAGAAAACGAAGCTCTGAGCACCTCTATCTTCTTCTTTCACCCCATAAGCTGGCAGTTTGGGGTAAAAGCACTATCGTTCGTCGGACAGCACTACGCGCTCGCCTGACCTAGAAACAACTTTTGTTTCATCACCTCACCCCTCTCCCTGCGCGTGGGTATGAGCGACAGCGTCATCATGCGGCGAAATACAGGTTCATCCAAACAAAAGTTTACAGGGTTTTCTTTGCCGCAAAAAAGAACATAACCAAAAAACGTAAGCTTCTCTGAACGAAACGCTCATTCTCCGTTCAAAGGTAGCGCTAGAGCTTCGAACCAGATGCCAAAGTTTCATCCCGAACGGATATATTATTTAAAATTTATAACTGATTTTCTGATAACTTCTGTGGGAAAATTTCGGCCCACGGAGGTCTCGAATACATGGAGCTCTTTGGCGCCAGAAACCGAAAAAGGCCGAAAATGAGGGCCGTTTTCTTATTGCAATTTTCACAAAATCACATATAACATTTTGATTGAGATATTGGATCGGGCTGAAACTTTGGAATCTGGTTCGGAACACAAGTGCTACCTTTGGGCGGAAAATGGGGGCTCAGTAATGAATAGTTTATTTTTGCGGTGAAAACATTTTCTGCAAGTATTTTTTCGGGACACCCGGTATATACGCACGACGCGCCAAACAAACTGCACGCTCCCAGATTAGGTATGAACAGAGTGAGCGTAGAGCTGTGGAACCTACGGCGAGAGAAGGCCAGGGAAGCCAGTTTTGTATTCATTTTGAGTCACAGGCTAGAATCTCCGAGCGAGCCAAAACAACGCTTGGAAAGCAGACGCACGAAAAAAAGCAGTCCTGTGTTAATGCACCGTATAGTCACAGCGATAGCTGAGATACATCACGTGACGGCGGTGAGTTGTCGGGCATAGGATTCGCATTCACGCACCGAGGTCTGTGGGAAGAAGAGCCTTCGGAACAAAATGGACATCTAACGATTTTGTTTGGCATTTGGCTCTCGGCAGTTTGTTATTGGTTATTCCTTTATATATTTCTAGAGGACGCGCGCAATCAGCGTCGTGCACTACAACGAATGACATTACCCTTAAAAGAAGGACATTGAGGCAATTTTACACGCTTTGCTCACACGCCAGATTGCAGCCGCCATTGATGACCTTCTCTGGTCTTACCCAAATTCTGAGCCAGTGAAGAGGGCGTTGACGAGCTTCCAGAAGAGACAGTAATAATCCATTTATTTCTCTCGCATAATGGGGCAGGGGGGAGGACGAGTGAAAAGTTTACTACAGGCAGCTTGACGGCACCACGCCGCCCCCTCCCTCTCCCCCCCACACACAATGGCAGACAGTGGTCATCAAAAACTGAAAAGAAATTAATACAAGCGCTTCCTAATTTCACATAAAAATTGCAAATAAATGAATATATGGTTAAATCTAAGAATACAAAGAAGAAACAAAAGATCTGTTTTATACTTACATAAAAATTGTGCATTTGCAAATCACAGCACATTTCATGTATATCAAATCCACTTGAAAACATTGTATGCACGGAGAACATATATCTATATAGGCACCAATGAACTATTAAAGCAATATAAAAAAGAAAACAAGGCAAAATAAATTTTACGCAGGAGACCTTTGGTTTCGAAAAAAGTACGAAACAAATCAGTGTTGTTCGCTGTATGGTCGTTTAGATGTTTTGGCAGCATGCATTTGAGCATTTTGATTCCATCATTTTTTCTGCATACATTCACCCTTCAGTATTCCATGTGACGGGTTTTGAAAGAAGGGTTATTTCTGGATAATAAAGACTGGGATCTTAAATTTCGAATGTTTCGCATCGGTTCAGATAGAAAGCTGCGGCTCGGCCCACAAGTACAAATATCGATAATTCTTATAATAGCAAGTCGCTGAAATAAATGCAAAGGATGGGAATCATGAGTAGTAATACAAATGTACCGTACAAGGTTCTCTTGGACTATATGCAATGTTTCTATGTTTGTATCTGTTGTTGCGCCCCAGACAAGATGGAAGTACCTGAGATGTGAGTATAATATGAAGTTATAAATCAATAGTTTAACCTTGACTGAAATTATTAACCTATGACATCGTACTAGTTCAACAGCCCGGGTCAATGTTGACGCTATATTGCCGCGCGCGCAGCTTGCCAAGTAGGCAGCGCGCGCGTGGCCGAACGGTTATCGCACTTGTCTCCCACGCGAAAAGCCAGGGTTCGATTCCTGGCCGCGGCTACACATTTTTGTTGACACTGTAATGTGACGTTCTGGTAAATTCGAGAACCGTCTTGCTGATTCGAGGTTAGAATGTTCTAGGCACCGAACCTTCTACGCCGAATGCTCCAGAAGCCCACGCGTGTACAAAAGCGGCTCCGCGTGGCAAGCTGGAGTCAGTTTCGCCCCAGCGTCCGACTCTGCTGTCACGCAGACCTCGACGCCCGCGACTCTCTGTCCTCTTCTGTTGTTATCGTTTTTCCTTTTATTTCTGGGCACACGTTCGTCACATTAAACGTTTAGTTTCTTCAGTTATTATCGCCTCATCAATTGTCATTCGTGACAATATATTCTACATGCTAGTTGCAAGTCAAATGCCCCAAACATAGAATTTCTAGAGTTATAAAATATTTTGTAATATCAATAACGCATGAATTGTATACAGCAGGGTGTCGAACCGAAATGTTTTTCGTTCCGGTTTTCGTTCCGGTTTTCGTTCCGGTTCAGGGAAAACGGTTCAGCTCCGGTTCAACTTCGGAGTGAAGAAATAAAGGTTCAAACCGTTTCAAACCGGTTCGTTCTCATATGCTACAAAAACAATTGACGACAGCAAAAGATAAACTATGCATATTTTATAAAAGTGTTACATATAGAAAGCAAAAAATAACATTACTGTGTGGCACGAACGAGCTAGTGCTGGGGCACCTCGGGACGTGGGTGAAAGCGCAGTTCAATGTCAGGCAGCTGACCGAAGAAGCAAGACGTCGTCGTGAATATCCGGGGAAAGACGGCACCTCTAAGACGATAGAATGAACTTCAGTGCAGAAAAGGCTCTCTGCACGCTGACCTGGGTCGCAGGCACTCCCAGGGCTACTTGCGCCAATGGGTATAAGTTCTGGATGGCGTTCCCTTCTCTCCCCCCAAAACCGTAACACGTTAGCGTCCCTTGAAATCCGCGACTCCTTGTCTAGCAATGCTTACAAGAGCTGTGCGCCTTGGTTTGGTTTCTGAGGAGGAAACGTTTGGATCCTTGCAGTCTCTGCTACCAGATATCGAAGCTGTTTTGCTGTTTTCTGTAGCTGTAACTGTTGATTGAATCCCCTTCCCCTTCCCGGTGCTAGACTTTAATTTCGGACAGATTATTAAATCCGCTGAGTTATTTTGAAAGCAGATTAGATGCTCCACAGTATGGCAACTAGTGCAGGATCTACAATATCCCTCGGCCTTTGTATCGCTTTTTTATCTGATGAGTTGCACAATGAAATCAATGCGTTTAAAGTAAAATGCACACAGCTCTACAAAATTGAAGACGAGAAATACCAAACAAAGCTTAAACTGAACGCCCAAAAACAAAACAAGGACAAAGAGAGGTATAGACAACACTGGGCGTGTTGTCCATACCTCTTTTTGTCTTTTTTTTTTGCGTTTAGTCCGAGATGAAAAACCAACTAGCCCAACTCACCTTTTTGCCACCAAACAGGCTCATTAATTGGCCACTTTTGCTGACGTACAAATTGGGTATGTCCTAGTGTTAAATTTTCTTTGATAAGCCAGTTCCGGTCCCCAAGGAAAGGCTGGGACGAATGTTAGTATTTGTTAAAGAAATACGTAAAATCCCGGAAAGTTTATAGTTACTGTGCTCATTTCGTTTGAGTTCTCGAGACGAACGTCATAAATTATAAAGACGACCGTTATGTGAAAACCTCAAAATGGAACGTTACAGAGCTTTCCACTACCAATTTGTTTGCGCTTTTTGACTTCCCACATGAACGATACACCGCAAAAAGAATTGATCAGTTTTGCCCAGGAACGAAAAAATAATTATTTCTGTCCGGTTCCACTCCGGTTTGCGCGAAAATATTTTTTTCTTTCATTTTTCGGTTTACTGTTCAGGTTACTGTGTTTTTCGCCACGCACTTTTCACTCAACCTGACTTCGCGTATGAACCGAAAACCGCATGAAAAACGTATCGGTTCCGCTCCGGAGCGGGAAAAATTATTTCGTTTCGGGTCAACTCCGGTTCGCGCAAAAATAACGTTTTTTTTTCGGTTTTCGGTTTACGGTTCGGGTTCGGTTCAATACCCTGGTATACAGGAATTTCAGGGTTTGTGTTAGATCAATTTGGGGTAGAAAAATAAACGGCTACGGCTATCGTTTTTGTATATTTAACTTTCAAAAAGTTGTTGAAAGCCCAATGAGAGAACTTAGAAAAAGTAATATTTGCCATGTTTGAACTTGAACTTTGAACTTTATTTCAGCAACAGCAACATTATGCCGAGGACACCAGACAAAAAGCTAACAGAAGCTAGCTTGACTGGGTCCGGTGCCCTTGCATGTACAGGGAACACAATCATATTTAAACAATCCTAAATATTTCTTACAATATTCAAATCAAACAATTTAAAACGTTCCTATAAAATTTTAAAATCACCGACACTAGAGAACAATTTTTTTTTCTTAATTTAACAACACAAAAAAGTACGCAATGTTTTCTTAGTTATACAATGAATATCGATGCGGTTCATTACAATGTTGTTAAGCAATGTAGGTAGATTATGAGCAAGAGACTGCAGTGCATAATTTGTACGGAAATGAGGAACCTTCCAGAATTCTCTACGACGAACATCGAAGACTGATTCACGCTTAGTCAGGGTTGCTAGCTGTGACAATAAAGCAATAAACTCCAAAGTTGAAAATGCGTAAGAAAATAGCAAACGATAGTCATAAATACAAGAAAGTTTCATAATATTGTAGCTCAAATATAATGGTTCAGCATGTGTGTCGTACGGAACATTAGCAATGCAACGAATAATTTTTTTCTGAAGAGTTACTAGTTTGTTGACGTTACTTTTGGTCGTTGTGCCCCAAACCAAATGGCAGTAGTTGATTTGTGAGCCAAAGAGAGCTTGATAAATTTGAATCTTAACTTTTGTAGGCAAAAGAGAGCGACAGTGACCGATGATGCCAGCTACCTTTGCCAGTTTGTGAGTTAGAAATTCTATATGATGATCCCATTGCATGAACTCTGAAAAAATTACGCCTAGCGTTTTATGATGACTTACTATTTCAATTTCCCTGTTTCCAATCTTAAGAGCATAACTAGCATCAATATGTTTATTTACAGGTCTAAAAACAATCGCCTTTGTTTTGGTAGTATTTATTTCGAGGCCATTTTTTTCTGACCATAAAAGAAACTTTTCTAAGATAACATTACCTTTAATAATCAGTTCATCGATATTCGTCGCAGAAATAAAAATACTAGAATCATCTGCATACATTATAAAACGTGAGTGTTGACAAATGTTGACGATGTCATTTATGTACACGTTGAACAGAAGTGGGCCAAGTGTGCTGCCCTGCGGAACACCAGACTTCAATAGTTGCAAAGATGAGGTATAACCATTTATTGCGACACACTGTTTGCGATGTTGTAGATATGACTGAATGAGTGCCAAAGACGTGCCCCGTACACCATAACAGGAACGTTTATCAAGAAGCGTTGCATGGTTAAGAGAGTCGAAAGCTTTGCTAAAGTCAATAAAAAGTCCCAGTGTCATCTGTCGTTGCTCTATATTTTTTTAATATTAGTTCCTTCTGCGTTAACAAGGCGCATTCCGTAGACTTTCCCTTACGGAAGCCAAACTGGAAGTCAGTCAGCACTGAATGTTTATCAAAAACGTTATCTAAACGACGCAAAATAATTTTTTCTAGCCCTTTGGAAAATATGGGTAAAACAGATATTGGCCTATAATTTGCAATTACATTGTTATCACCTCCCTTATGCAAAACGGAAACTTTCGCGAGTTTCATGTTATCTGGGAACTTGCCAGTTGACAAGGCAAAGTTAAATATATATACTAACATTGGGGCAATTATATCAATCAAAAATTTGACGGGCTTTATTTGTATGTCATCAATGTCGTGACTTCTGCTATTATTAAGTCTCATAAATACATTAAACACTTCTGACTCGTCAGTAGGGGCCAGGAAAACAGATTCGTCTACTCGACTCGAGATAGACGAGGAAGCACACGCATTGTGAGCGCGGGTGGGTAAGTTTGTAAAATGGCGATTAAAATAATCAAAGAGCGGTATTCCCGACACATTTTCACCAGATATCGAAAGCGTATCTATTGATTGTTTTTTATTGTTACGTTGAAGTACTGTGTTAATGGACTGCCATACAATGGCGGGGCTCTTTTTGTGCGCAGCATGAAAGAGACGTTTGTGATAATCTGACTTTGCCTTTTTTAGTGTAGATGTAAGTTGATTGCGATATTTCTTGAACGCAGTATTGTCATCGTCATCTCTTGACGAGAGATAGGTCTGATACAATCGATTTTTTTTCGTATCATTGCTAAAATAAACGGGGTAACCCATGGTTTTCTTATTCGCTTTTTAGTCGTGACAGTTTTGTACGGAAAAGATGCGACGTAAATTGACGTGAATGTACTTATGAACTCATCATACGCGCTGTTCACGCACTTTTTCAAGAATATAGGGCTCCAGTTGGTTTCCATGACTGTGCTTCGAAAACACCGCAGTTGGCGGTCTGTCACAGGTTGAAAAGTAAAATCTTTACCAGCACCGCTGAATAATTGTTGAGTTTTAAAACATAAAAATATAGGTAAATGATCGCTAATGTCACTACTTATCGTACCTGCGCTGGCAACAACGGTGTTTATATTTGTAATGAAAACATCAATAGCAGTTGATGTAGAATCGGTAATTCTCGTAGGAGACGAAATGACATTGTGAAACCCGCTACTACTGAGAGTGTCCCTAAGTCGCGACGAAACAGACGAGTTCTCCAAAATATTCACATTTAAATCACCACCAAGAACAAGCAAATAGTTATTAGCACTAACAAAATCCAAATATTTTTCAAAAAAATGCGAGCAATTACTCAGATTGCCAGCTGGAGGGCGATACAACACAGATAGTAGCTGGCGCCCATGTTTCAGACTTAGAATCTCATAGTCATCTGTGATTTCATTAAATGGGCCAAGTATTTCACACTGAATATCTTCTTTGACATAAATGCAAACCCCGCCTCCTCGTTTGCCACTCCGGTTTAAGAAAAAATGTTTGTAGCCAGATAAGAGAAGAACATCGTCTTCGCTTTGGTACCATGTTTCGGAAAGCAATATTATTTTAAACATAAAACAAAACTGGTGTAAAAGTGTAATAAAACTATCCGATTTACATTTCACAGAACGTATATTTAAATGCAAGATAGAGGTCGTGCCGTCAATTTCTGCGTGCTGCTTTACTTCATCGGGCAACAAATTTTCCTGGTAATCTGTCATGTCGTTAGGTCCGTTTGCGTCCCCCCGACAGCACCCGAAACAACGTTTCTATCTTCGCTTCCGAAACGGCGTGACGAAGGGAGCGGACCAAAAAACTGCCTGAAAATACTGCCCTCTGGCCAGACAGACACGCTGTTTACGGCCTCAAATGCATCTTTATCAACAAGAACGTGAAAAGATGCGTAATATGGCAGTTTCGTTTTTAGCTTAGTGCAGGTAAATGATTTACCTTGTAGAACAGGTGCGACGAGGTCTTCAACGTCCTTGGTTGTTGTTTCAGGAGAGAGCCTTGCCACAAATAGAGCACTTTTTGGGGGGCCAGGGGGAATTGCACATATCTTGGATGATTTTGAAGTGCCGACAGATGGTTTAACGGGCTTGCGGTACGTGACATGAGTGAAGCCGTCCTCATCCATGTTCTTTCGCCGAACAGCTCCTTGGTGCTCCGTAGAAACAGGGGGCAATGGTCCTGAACGACCGGTGGTGCCCACCGAAGCGTTACCTTGTGGTGCTTCTCGATGCATCTGTAGCCTCTGATGTTGGGAATGCAGAGGCGGAAACGCTGCAGCAGTTGAGGCATACGAAGGCAAGGTCGAAGTACCAGCGTCATCTCTTGTTTGCGAGGCGTGTTGTTTCACAAACAAAGAAACTGTCTCGTTGAGGCGATGTACCTCTTGACGGAGCAATGCATTTTCCGCTTTCAATCGCGCGAAATTGTCGACGAGTTCTTCGAGCACTGTTTGAATGTCTTTTTTTGTCTTCGGTGGGGGAGTGGCGTTCCAATCTTTCCCGGTGCCGGGTGCAGCATGACTTGGCGTCGTTTGAGGCGTAAGCTCACCGCCCTCTTGACTCGTTCGCTTGGTGCATTTTGAGCATTTATATCGGCTCACGCCTTCTTCCATCAGCAGGTCGTAGTCCTCGTTGACGATGTCGACGCATTTGCAGTGAAAATAAATCGAGCACACACAGCATGCGATAACTTTCTGTCGATGGTGAAAACCCGCGGAGCAGCTGCCGCATGCATCCTTCGGGCCCGGCGCCATCTTGACTGACCATGTCTATATCGTCGTCAGCTTTTTGACATAAAAAGATAAGCTAGCGCCATCTGCGTATATAACAAACTTCGTTCCTATGCTAACGCTGGTTATGTCAATAATATAGATATATTAAAAAGAAGTGGACAAAGTATGCTCGCTTGTGGAACCCCCGAAAGAATCGGTTTCACATGAGAACCGCATTCATTCAGGTGGACAAACTGCTGTCGATTTTGTAATTAGGAATTAATTAAAGGGAGGGCGTGTCTCCGAACACCGTTGTCTTCAAGCTTTCTAAACAACATCTCGTGGTGTAACAAGTCGAAGGCCTTTATAAAATCGATAAAAACGCCAAGTACAACTTTGCGATCTTCAAAATTTTGTAAAGGGAATTCTTTTTCGGTTACTAGCGCGGACCACTACAGTACTTTTTACAGTATCTTAATTAACTCGCTTATAAAAAATAAAGATATACGATTATGCAGTAAATATATGATGCTCTTGGACAAAAAGCAGGTACAAGAGAAATAGATTTATAGTTTTTGAGGTCGGCCTTATCCCCCTTTTTGTATTTTGTAGAATACCGCGCATCCACCCATTCCACACTAAGCGCCCATTCCCAAATGTGTAAGATCTGGGAAAATATGCACAGTACATTGATATGTAAAACGAATGACCGGACAGGCGCCCATCCCCATTTTTTTTTGTGATTTTCTCCAAATTTTGGGTGGCCACTTGCCGGTATTTTACGGTAAAACCGACACTTTAGCGATTTGCATACCTTTGAGAAACACTCCTGTTTTTAGACTGTGGGTAAATATGCGCGATTAGCAAGGCGCTATTAGATCAATGACGAGCTAAAAATAGCAGCAGCACTGACTGATATAATATTAAATTGAATTAGTAACCCGGGCGAACTTGAATATTATCACAGTCAGTGATGCTGCTATTTTAAGCTGCATAAATTTAGTGATCGCCTCAGCATTACGTGTGGCAATTTATAAAGCTGAACATCTATTTTCAAGAGTGGAAGGCAAAGCGGCTGCGTCACTTCTGCTAGATATGGCTTTATCTTGAATATTTACGAAAATGCTATTGAACTCAGTGGCTAATGCATATCACCCGGTTGATGATTACCTATTTGAAGACCCTGGATCGGTGCTGGTGACAAATTTTACATCAGTACGGAATTCATTTTTTTTTCAAGTAATTTCGCTACTATTACCGGGAGAAAAAACTATTTCTCAAAATACTCTACTTTTTCGCAGCGTAATATTTCGCTTAGTTTGCTACGAAAAGACATGAACGCCTCAAGGGCTTTAAAATCTTGTGATCTTAAAACCTTTTGACATAGCGCGTCTTTTATACAAATTCACTCGAGAAAGAAAAAAATAACCCATAATTAACGTATTAAAAAAAATTATCGTACAGTGTGCAGCGAAATTGATGCGCATACAGACGTGTAAAATTCTCTTAAAATGCATCGCATGGCTCATTGCCAAAACGTAAATAAAAAAGGTGTCAATTCGTAAGAGATAGTTCCTGTCGGAATTCATTGAATTCAATTTGAGGCAATATCTTGGAATATGCAAATATTCTTGGAATCGCTAAATTTTAAGTTGTGCTTTCTCGCTATGCAAATAAATAAAGGAAGGTGATGGCTTGTTTTATACGTTATTATTCCCGATTTTATCTTTACAAACTCGTAGTTCGTAAAAAAGAAATCATTGAGAGTCTGGGTCGATGATGTAATTCGTTCTGGCTCACTGATTACGTTAAGGCATCCGTTGAATTTCGTAATGATATTCATTTCTCTTTTTATGTTGGTATCACCTTACATATTAATATTAAAATCCCCGCCACATATTACGTTGTATTGGCCTTCATTTACAAGGGCCAAAAACGTTTCGAGAGAATCTAAGAATATAGTATATTTACTATCAGGAGACCGATAAATAACTGAGACAATATTTTTTTTTTTTTTTAGCGGAGCATTAGTATTTCGTAGCCTTGGCTTTCGCATGTAAATTTTGACAATATTTCAAAAGCTATTTAAGCTTCTGTATGCATAGAGAAACCTCCTCCCCGCCGCGTGCTTTTATTAAGACAAGCATTGTTATAATCCCGCAACGTGCAGGCATCCGAGTCACCGTCATACCATGTTTCCGACAGCAGTATCGCGTCAAAGCTAAAATTACCTTGATTAAAAAGGATTCTAGGTCGTCATATTTATTTCTTGATGACTGGCAGTTTAGGTAGAAACACGTAAAATAATTTTTGGTTCATGCCGTAGATAAGTTCTGAGCTCAGAAGGGAGTACATACAGAGTCCTATTCATGACTGATGATTGGCTCGTGCTCGCTCAAAAAATTCTGATTTTAATTTGTTATTTTTTTTCACATTCGCCATGCAAGCAACACGGATCGCAACATCCTGATTATCTTTATGGGAAACGATCTTCCAGCCAGATGGCGAGACAAATTTTCAGCCTACGGTTTTCTTTTGTGCGATTGTACAACCCAGGAGCCTTTTGTTTGAACTTGTTACTTGCTCATTCACGTAGATATGGCTGCACTGTCCGCCTTAATCAAGGTCTTGTCTGGTCATCGTGTGCTTTTCGCCCTTTTGCAAGCCTTTTCTGGATAGAACGACACAATAGCATTAAAGAGGACCATAACCTGCCCTGCTGTAATCATGATAAACTGTAGTAAACGTAATAAAAACAAACCAAAAAATGAAAGCCGTTTACAACTTCCTGTAACGCCGAATTAGAGCGCAGCTCTTGAGGAGGGGGGGAAGGCGCGGAGGGGGGGGGGGTCACGTGACCTGGGTCGGAGGGTCACGTGACCAGGGGGGGCACGTGACCTAGGGGGCCACGTGACCTGGGGCCCACGTGACCTGGGGGCCCACGTGACCTGGGGGGCCACGTGACCTGGGAGGTCACGTGACCTGGGGGGGTGGTCACGTGACCGGGGGGTCACGTGACCTTGGGGGGGTTACGTGACCTGGGGGTGTCACGGGACCTTGGGGGTCACGTGACCTTGCGGTTACGCCGACGGCAACGCCAACGGCGACGCCGACGCCGACGCCGCTCAAGCCGGAAATGGGCGCCTAAGAGCTGCACTCTAAAATTGAAGGTTTGTTATAGCGGCGCTCATGCACAGCTGATGGAAAGCGGCTATACTCGGAGTCAACCATTTTGTGCTACGTTGTCAAAGGTAGCTTATCTTTCGCAGTGCTCCAACTCTGTAAAAGCTAGTTGTTCGAGTGCACGGAAAGTAGGCGCCCACGACAATGCAACTCGCTCTCGCAGCAGTGCGGGACTGCTGCACAGTGGAAGCTACGCTAGCCCTGACAATGCAGCACAAATTAGTTAACACAGGGTATAGTCAAAGCTCTTGGGAAGCTCTAGGAGAAAGAAGAATACACAGTTCAAAACTGTGATATAACGGTTAATTTGGGATAATGCAAAGGTATATTTATTTAACTGTTTATATTACATTTGGTTGGTGTTACGAGAAGCGTCATTTCTGGTCTGCGTCAACACCCAGACGGGGATTTCCAGGCGTCCCGTGCTTCTCCGTAGATCACCGCTCGACTCTACTTTGCCCGTGTCTCCAGTTGCATCAGCCGTTGTTTTGGGCTCAATTGGCCGTGTTCGCTATACGTGGCGAACACGCACATAATACAAGGCAGAAACGGTCGCGTTTTCAATTCTATTTAGTCAAAACACACCGGCCACGTGCCGGGGAACTACTGAGCTACTGAAGTACCATAGAAGTGACGACAGAAGAATTCCGGACCGTCGTACCCAGTGAACCGACAGGTAATTTGGGCCTCACCTTTGTATTTCTACACGGAGGCCTCGCCGCGCGGCCATAACGAGCACCGGACTTTCGAGACGCTTTGCTAGACGCACTTTAAGAAAAAATGATTGCCCTGGGTAGTCAAATGGCGCTTTGGAGGTGTTGACTACACCAAATGGCGAGTTACTAGCCTTTGGGCAAACTGACGACCCCAAACCGCTGTGTAATGACCATTTTTCTGCTGGTGGGTCTGACCACTTTTCTGCTGGTGGGACAGGGGGGGGGGCACTTTCTTATTCGATATTCACGTGCTGACAGTCGTAAATGATATTACTAACTTAGATAACTAGAGAAAGACTATAAATTATATTCTTCCTTGGCTTTCGTCATCCTTTAAGATCCGCCCAGATCACATATGTTGTGCAATTCGCGTAAATTGGTGGAATAAACATTTTGTCAGCGCGAGCAGCAACACTTGTCTCGACAGCTGTGGCTTCGTACCAAAAACGAACGACTTGAGTGTTTGCCTAAATGAGGTAAGGATATTCGTTTTGCCGTAATTTATTGCGAGGAATATTTAAAAAATAACAAGTTGTATGATTGGTAAATTACCAACTAGTTGTATAGTTGGTAATTTACCGACATCGCGCAATGAAGTGTCACAAAGTTCACCTACTCAATCAAGAAGGGAATCTCCCTGACCACGGCGAAACTGTAGGGAAGGTGAGCGTGAACGTGAACTGAACCGGCTCTTCACTTCTCTTCCTCTTTAACCAGCGCGTTGCAAGGCATTGTCAGGACCTCTCCTCGTCCCAGCCTCCCCCCTGCCACTGTTTTCTTTATACGTGTACCACTTCTCAGCAGACGGCGCGGGAGAAAAGGGAAATCCGAATCGACCAAGTCTGACAGACATCGCGTGCTAGTCGCTTGGTGTGGCTTGTGGCCACTACAAAACAACACCGCTCCATCTTCGTAAAGGAGCAGTCTAAATAAGCGAATAAAAGTGTTCTACAGCTCTTGGCACAAATATACTTTTGCCACGCTAAAAGGATTGCACTCGCAGTACTGGTGCATGCTTACGGTGACGTCAGCATAATATCACTGGTTCCCTTTTATGGTTCCGAATCATCCAGGACACCTATATGTAGTACTGCTAATACAAGCGATATGCTTGCGCACTGAAATATACCCACAGTTAAAGTTTTCGGCACTCATGGAACATGATTCCGAAAGGGAGGCGACGGACACAAAGCGGACAAGGGACAAACACATGTCTCAAAGTTAGCTGAAGCAACTTTTATTACATATCGTATTATATTGGTCATCCCTGACGTGACCTGCACCGAGTTTGCATTTGTGCACACAACCAGCGCCACGCCTCCATAATATAGCCAATGAAACACCCCCGTATACCCCACCCTCTCACATGGCATTAACCGCGTTTGCACTCGTTCCCACATCCATCGCACGCCCTATAAAACACGCCCATTGGTTAATGACTCAGAGTTCGCTAGCAAAGCCCTATACCGAAGTAGACTTCTCTCGCTGACATACACACAAGAAATTTCACCCGAAAATTGAAACGTTTCTTCTCAATTGGATAAAAGACAACTTTTATTGCCGGGCTTGACTGACAAGGCAGGGCTTCGCGGACTCCTATAATGCCTTCGCGGACCCCAAAAGGTCCGCGGACCCTCATTTGAGAACCACTGCCCTATACCAACAAATTATACAATGTTGCCCTTTCACCCACTCCACGGTGGTTTAAAAAGCGCAAAGAACTAAGAAGAGAAGGAGGGGACAGGACAGAGCGCTCTGTCCTGTCCCCTCCTTCTCTTCTTAGTCATTTGCGCTTTTTAAACCACCGTCTAGATGTTCAATCAACAAGCCCCCCAATCAATCTTGACGCACACTCCGCCCTTTAAGAAACTGAAAAAAACAAAAATTGCGCGACGCCAAATTCAGTGTGATTGAAGCCTGGCAGATGCAATTTCCCAAGGAGCCAATCCTAATGGTTTATTTTAAAACAATTTTTGTTCACATTTTTTTTTTACTGAATAGAACATTGTCATCCCATTTCGGAAAAAAAATTATTGCACTGTTTTCCATGCATTTCAATTACCGAAGAATGCCATAATTTTACCCGGTTTGGGATGACACTAGTGAATTGTGTGATGAGAACAATTTTACAAAAATAGTTTTACAAGAAACAATAATGATTGGTTCTATGGTAAATTGTATTAGCCATCCTTCAATTCGCACTAAATGCAATGTTGCGGATGCTTTTTTTTTTCGTAATTAATTGAATGAGAGAAGGAAAGACAGTGAAAGAGAGAATAAACTTTATTTATCAAAAAGCAGACACTGTCATCATACCCTGGTGGGTGGTTTCCTCAGTAAAGGAGACCATAGCCGAGGCTGCCCGTCGAGCCCTGTTGGTCATCTTGATCTGGTCAACTGGGTTTACGCTGGCTAGCCGGCTCTCCTACTGCTCTCTGGTGGATCTCACTATGAGTTGTATAGGCGTGCTGCACCGTGTGGCAGAGGGTTTTGGGCAGCGTGTATGCCTTGCAGTCATATTCGTAGCAGGCTGGATGTGTCAGGTGGTAAATTGAACCAAGGTGTTGGTTTGCAGCTCAATCCCGAACGCTATCTCCTCCCTGCATTGCATCGAGTTGAGAGGGGGGGGGGGGGGGGGGGAGGCCCTTCTTCCGTGTAGGTAGTGTTCTACTATCTTTGAACTTCTTTTGGGGACGCCTTCATCCGGCCTCAACAGGGTCTCGATCGATCGGCACAGAGGACCGGAGAGTATGATCATATCGAGCCTAGTCGTGGGCCGCCTTATTTCCCGCCAGGTCCTCGTTCCGTGGGGACCAGAGAATCTGAATTTTCTGAAGCTCTCTGTTTCTTGACAGGATCACGAGAGTTGCTGCAGCCACTAGATACGAAACAGCCATTTGTACTGCCAAATATCTTTGAAAAATTGATAGCGCCTCAGTACGGGTTAACAGATGTAGTACGACAGGTTACCAAGATGGTGGGATGGGGCTTCAGAAAATATATCAGGTAGATACCCCGTACGCCAACCCTATGGTGTGCGTAACAATATAACGATGGATTTGTAAGAATAAGATTACATAAATATCAATGCAGTTATAGAGCCTGACAGTTTCCCTATGGGAAACATGACCAAGCTTTTGTATGAGGTGGCAAAAGCAAAGTTAATTTCTGTTTTGGACTTGACGCGGGGGTACTGGCACATCGTGCTGAATGTAAACTCGTAAAGACCCAGCGCGTTTACAGCGCCACGTAGACAATACGCTTGGAGGGTTATGCCGTACGGGTTGAGGAATTCCTTGACCACCTGCTACCTGGTGATGAACTTGGTACTGAGAGAACACCGTGGACAGGCGTGCGCGTATATCGTCGATGTAGCGGTTTTCTCAGAGTCATTGGAGGAACATATCGAGCACTTGAGTTCCGTGTTGGAGGCGATCGCTAACATAAGAACTGACGGTGCATCGCGCAAAGTAAAAATTCGTCCATTCCAAAGTTAGGTACCTCGGGCATGTCGTGGGACCGGAACACATTCACCTGACTAAGAGCGAATCAGTGGCATATCTCAGCTTGAGGCACCCTGCACAAAACGGGACGTGCGAAGTGTTCTGGGTCTCTTAATTACTACCTGAACTACGTTCTCGTGTATTCCGAGATCGTCCGACCATTGACTGACTTGATCATAACCGGGTACTAAGCCTGGTGCCATTGCCAAGGCGGTCAACGATGCCTTTGATAGAGTTAAAGAGGCTCTGGTGAGCTGCCGGAACTCATCGCACCCGATCCTAATCTGGAGTTCGCGTACGGTGACCACGGACGCCTCCGAGTTCACTGTCGAAGTGTGTCTGTCCCAAATGATGGAAGACGTATCAATACTGATTGTGTTTATGAGCAAAAAGCCCACGAAAAGCCAGGGAAATGGTCCGCAATTGAAGGAGTTTACTCCATAGTGTAGGCTCCAGGTGATTCGACACCTGACTGTTTCTGGCGAAGGTAAATGTCGCCACGGATGATAACCCGTTTACGTACCCTCACTCACGCCGCTTCCTTTAGTGCCCGATTGACGCGTTGGTCTTTGGCCTTACAAAAGTGTGATAGAGGAATCGTCCATAATAATGGCTCGCTTAATAAATGCGCTGACACTTTGTTGAGGTTAGACATGCCTGTCTAGGGCATTATAATTATTCCATAGATGTTTTATGTCGTAGATTTTCGAGAGCTTCCACCACTGATTTTGCAGGACCCTGGAATGTACAGGAGTTTGTCGAACTAATGTGTGATAATTGGTGGCAGTTTGACTAGGAACATGACGGCTATCATAAAAACTTTTGTTCTGTGTCCCTATTTTGGCGCCCGCTAAAACATTTTGTCTGCAGCACTAGTTTGTTCGCTGATGTAATGTTTCTGTTTTTAGAATTGAAATCCTTTTTTTTTATCAGTGCTGCTTTGTTGGCATTTACGGATGTGTGCTTTGAAGAGTTTTATAGCATACAGTTGATGTTGTTTTTGTGCGACATCTGTTCAAGCGGGTGGTTTGAACTTAATCAGGTCGGTGTTTAGGAAATAATTTATGTTTTGCTTACAGCAGGTGTCAACGCAACAGCCTTGGTGAAAACAAGTTAAGTTCCGAAATACAGTTGTTTTTTATATCTTCTTTATGCTTGTTCTGCAGCCGCCCCAGCGGCGGCGGTGTGCCCTTTGGGGGAATGTTGGGGGGGGGGGGGGGGCACGGGGATTGACGCGGCTCGTCACAGGGATGCCAAAATCTACTCCGACGTTTTCTTTCCTGTTTGTAGTCTAGCGGAGGGGACGCTGCGATGAGCCTGGTCCGGCGCTGTTTGTCGCGTCGGATTAAGTGAAAGGTGCGAACTTTTGGGAGTTTCAAGTATGATACCCGTTTGATTCGTAGTTGAAGCTCTCCCCCGGTGGCTGGTCCAGTTTCGGTCAGATGACAAATCCACATTTGAATTGATCTGTCGTTTTGCCAGCAGGAGAGTGAAAGGTTGAATTTCGAAGGAACGATCCGGAGAAGATTTTGTGCCACTTGGGCCGAGACTCTGGACGAGCTAGGATGGTCTTCCAAGTGGGGAGTTGTAACTCGGCCATGTAAATAAATGTACATTGAAAAATTAAAAAAAAAAAAACGAGTCGACCTGTCACTCAGCGACGGTCCAGCCGCCACGCTCCAAAGTATAGGAGTGGAACCTGCCTCCCACAACACCGGGAGGAGGAACAACCTAACTCACGATATGTAATACAACTATTCAGCTGCGTTTGAGACTTTTTTGTTACCTTTGTCGTCCGTCGTCATGTGTTAGAATGACGTGTAACGTTAACTAGCTCACCTGTTTATTAACCTTGTCTTCTACCAGACTTGTGCTTGATACATAAAAATGGAATGGATTATACTTACAAATTACAAAGCCTCAAATGTAATTCATTAACGTTACAAATTACTTTCGCTGAAAAGTAACGGATTACTTTACTCGTTACGTTATAAACTATTTTCACGTTACTTCATCCGTACACTTTCCCAGAAAACAATAGAAACAATTTTGATGTTTTTTTAAGTGTTCTGCAACACTACGTTTCATTTCTCATATGCCCGTATTATGGTAGTCATTGTAATATAACATATTGTATTCAAGAAAAGAGTGTAGGTTCACTCCGTTCACCTGTACGCTGCACCGAAAGCTGCAACCACTCCCGCCATCCCGCTAGCTTACGGCCTCCGGAAATGATCCCTGGAATGGCGCAGACAAAGCTAGCGGTGCGCATGCACAGTAGCAGCGTCTACCTCCGCAACGAGATTCGTAGCTAAAGAAGCGATCTATGAGAGCTCCCTTTTGACTCGTGTTTTTCGCCTGTTATTCACAATAAAAAAAAAAAAAAAACTTGCTTCTGACAATACAATGTATAGCCCAATGCAGAATCCAAGTGTCTCAGCTTACCTTGATGCGTTTCCGTAGATAAGAGTTTGTTGTTCTTGCTGATGACAATGTGTGTTTTTTGGCAAGCAAGAAAAGCGTTGCAACTCTAGGTTTCCGTTATCCTTATTATCAGAAAAAAAAGTTGCGCTTATGGGTTATCGATCGTTCATCGGCTCTCCCTTTCATACCAATATTTGTGGAGTTCAGGAAAGAAGAGGGTATAAAGAGCGAGAGAAGAGGTGGCCATCGGTCTCACAACACAATAGAGGATCACACCACTTTTACACGTTCTCTCTCTCTCTATCTCTGTCAGCACTCCTTGGATCGCCTAACCCTCCCCCCCCCTCCTGTAAACTGAGGAGTGAACTCAAACACCATGCCCAGACAAGTAAACCAAAATAAGAGTCGTCCATACCCTCGAAGTCGATGATCTTCGCCTCGCGCCGGGCGCTTTTTAGCTGTGTCTCAAGACCTTGCTAGAATACAGTAGCGCACATCAAAAACAAAGATAATTGGACCCCCTCGCGCGAGGCTACATCGTTCGTTACGCGAGCTGTGAACCCGCGAATCGAGGGGGTACAGACGGGCGTTTGATGTCTGTGCAGGTGGCGGGAGACGTCGAAGAAGTTGGAAAGGGTGAAACGGTGTAAAAGACAAACACAAATAAACACGAAGAGCTTTCTTCTGCCCGGGAGAAGAAAAATACGATTGAAGGCGACGGAGAGTCTATTCCACGTTGTTTTACCTCATCTTTGCCTTTCGTGTATTTGTACATGCCTTGCCCGTTTTTCTAGTGGTGCTAGTAACCTCTCATACAAGAAATCATTTTTTCTTTTGGCTGTTCTCCCCCTTTTGATGTTTTCTATTTGGTCGAACTTGCTCTCTTTATGCTGCACAATGTTCTGCTCGTATTTCTTCAGTTACTCTATTCTGCTCATATGTTTTTAAAAAGTAACAAGTAAATAAAGCAATTCGTTACCAATATTTTGTTAGGAAATTACATTACAAATTAATTCCAGAAAAATTAACGTTGCAATTACGAAATTACTTGAAAAATTAACAAATTACTTCACAAGCCTGTTTTCTACTAATGATTCCCCGCCGCCACCAGTATCTCGGTCAAAAGTGGAACCTCACACGCATGGACGACCCAGAAACTTTTGTAGGAAGGCAATTGAGTGCCTTCGGTTTTCACAAATCAATCGTTGAAAACTATGAAGAGACTCAAGAGTTCACCATATAGAGAAACAAAACGAGCGGCTTTCTCAGGATGTTTGTCTTAATCCGTTTTAAGCTTGGTGTACCAATGCAGCGAAATGATTCGATACCGCGCCAACTACACCAACACTTTAACATAAAGTGCTGAATGGAATTAATAAAGTTTAAAGTACCTCCTAGTTGGCGCATGCCAGGAACGCACATGAGCCAGCAACGGCGGCGCGTCGCCGCCAATGTAGTGCGTCGTGGGTGTGCGGCGCCGGCATCCATCGTACACCAATAGGAGCGTGCAAGCAAACGGCGGCGCGTCACTTGCAGCCACAACAGCCCGATAGTAACGTGCGCCTCTAGATTTGAAATGCGCCATAAGCCAAGAATGGCGACGGTTTGCCGGCATCCAATAGAAGCGCCTGCGGCACGATAAAACGATGGCTGTCCAGCGCTTTACTTTAAAAGAACGTCGCTCGCTTCAACGCAAACTTAGTATTAAAATAAAATAAAACTGGAGCGTTGTTAGCGGAAAAATACAGAACACATAGTATGCAACCGAACTATTTTACGACAGCTAACGGCAGCTATGTCCAAGTAGCGCCATCCTGTGGGAGATAAAATAAATAGGAAACGGACACAAAAGACCGAAAATAAAAAAAAATAAAGCGTCCACATCTTGGTTATTATATTCGCTTTAAGTATCAAACTAATTGACTTTGATTAATATATTTATAATTTATTTCGTACTAAAATGAAAAAGTATCTGAACGCCACACTTACCTGAGTTTAGTTACAAGAACTTTGTTAATCGTCTTCGAACGCGAAAGTGTCGATTTAGCCAATTTTGATCTAATTAAAGATAGGTAATTTTAATACAATAAAACTTGTAGGTAAATATTTGTTCCGTTGAAGTATTTGATGGTGTGTCAATTCCGTTAGAAAAAAAAATCGCAAAGAGATGTGTGAAGCAGTTATCTCGTTGCAATATTTTTTTTCGAATTGTGAAAAACTGCATATATTTTCCATGGGGTTTCCAGCATAAGCTCATCTTAAGAACTTCGAGAGTAGATTTATCTTTCACGTCGGATACTGAAGAGTATCCGACGTTATAAAAAATATATATATATCTTAAACTTGAAACCTTCCGCCTAAAATTTAAAAAAAAAATAATCAACCTGTACATCGTTTGATTTTCTCAGCTTGTGGAAATCATTTTTTAATCTCACACGTTTGGCGCGTAATCTCGAACTGGTTGAGTTAAACTTTTATATACTGATAGTGCCACTGACCTGTCATATGCTCCAAACTTCCTCATTAAAACCCAATTTTTTGTATGTGTTATAATTGACACAATATAAGTAAGAGTCCAAGGTCAAGTTGGAATGAAGAGTTTGGCCCATATATTATACCTCATTCGCACATTTAATTCATTCTCTCGCACGTATTATAAAAAATCTAAGTGCCAATTTTTTCTGTCTAATTGTGACGGAGGAGGGCTTGGGGTAATTGATAACCTTTTTGCACCTCTCGCATCATTCAGCAACATTACAAAAGTTAGCATTCACCATCGTTTGGTCGATCCAGTTAGTAATAACTTTGAAAGTAACTCATTCATCACCAAGCATTTTCACAGAAACACTGAGACAAAGATTCTCGGCGGTATATTAACCTGCACTAAAACAAGAAGACAGAACAATGGGGCACGCACGACTGTACATCAAAATTTGACAAATGACAACTGGTAAGTTATAGAATTTGCATTTTATTTTTCGAATGTGCAGCGATCTATATCAGATTGCTGCACATTCGAAGAGGGGGAGACCTTTCAACACACCCCAAGTTTTCTTAGTAGTGAATGTTGTGGTAGACAAATATCAATTCAGAAATATTGCACTGATCTATTTTCTCTTGTTAACGGCAAGGGTGAAGTCGTGTACAACTGAAAGCAGTTGGTTTGTAGTAGACAGTTGCTTTGTATATCCATCAATGTTGGAAGTTGGCAAACATTTTGTGTGAATCCAGAAAAAAAAGTTATGTGAAATAGAATCACGTCTTCGAAGCTATTTGCAGTCAGCGTTTATTAATAATATTGGTATATACTTTGATGTTACCAGTTTGCTCCCACCGTTGTGCTATGGCACAACTCTCCCGCAGACCTAATCAGGTGGCAGACATCATTGATAAAAAAAGCTATTAGCAAAACGTGTAAATAGCGTGAAATGAAATCTTCATAGCGCTTCGCAAAGGCCTTAGAATTACTGTCAGGGTCACATTATGTTTCATGGAGTTATAAAAGAAAATAGCATATGTCTTTAATGTTCAAGTCAATGCCGTCTATTATTAATGAAGGGAATACAAATTCCATATCATGATCGGAGACGCTTAAAGGGCTTAAACTTTTGCGAAGTGCGCTAATAAACTCATTACGATTTTAGAAAGGGTCAATAATAGGGCTTTCATTAAATGGACATTGCAACAAAAGTGTTTTAAAGTTTATATGGGACCCGTATTTGTTTATTGAGCTTGCATCAACAAAAAATCGCGCGTTATGAACTCCGTTAAACAAAATTTAGGTACCAAGCCTTTTGTCTCCCTTTTGCAATATCTGGTGCGTCTAGTCTGGAGTCTGACATTGCCTGCACGTCGTGCGAGCAGACGAGCGGCAGCCTCCAGCATCGTCTGATATTCCGACACCGTCTATCGTCATCTGCAATGCCCAAACGAAGACGTGACACCACGCGTCGGCGTCGGATTACGCCTTCGTCCAACTGCTGCTCCGCCTTCGTCTAAAAACGTTTGCAACACTCACAAGACGCGTCATGAAAGCGATGTTCTATCGTTCCATCATACACGAGAGACGGTCCAGTACAAATGTCTATCAGCGTCTGATGATGTGCAGTAAAATGCAACCGGTGGGCTAAGAAAATCAACAAAATAAATAGGCCGTCCTTCCAGCTTTCTTGTTTTAAATTTTATTTGCCATGGCATCTGCGAAGAAGCTAGCTGAGCGTCATAAGGGACAATTAAAGAAACGAACTAACCTATTCGCGTCGGAAGGTTAGGTGCAATGCAAGACTTGAAAGCCACGGGTCTTTTGAGGCGAAATGACGGAAACATGCCTAGACAAACTTGATGCAAGCCGAACGCCCCATTGTCTCCAGCCAAATGGTTCGCAAATTCTTACCTGTGTAGATATCTTCTCGGTATTGAAACCATGGGCGCAATCAGGACTCGTACACAATGTACACCGAAGCGAGGCGGCTTTTACGGGAAACAAAGATATTTATTCAGCACCAACACGCCCCAAGAAGGAGACCAAGCCAGGTCGATCAAAATAGTTGGTTTGGGACTCTAGGGTTAGCCCATTTCAGCCACAAAAACAAGCATCCGCACAGCGCTTTCGAAGGCGCGTACTTTCGACAGTTCTTTGCTGCAAACTACGTCGGTTGAGGAGATCTTCCTCTAAATACCTTTGTGAACTCAAAACGACTCGCTCTTACAAGAATTTATGAGCCATTCCGAAGACGCCGGCAGCAATGTTTGGTAGCTTTTCAAACCAGCGCTGGAGGACCAATCTCCAGTGTTGGTCTGTACTTACTTTTGTGTGCTCCTTCCTGCTAAAATTTCCAAGGGATTGGCAGTATTTTCAAACATTTAAATAAATAATAAAGCTTGGACTTGGGTTTGGGCTAGTTGGTTGTACATTGATAGACGTGCTGCGCTGCGAAGCCTCATCTCAATGTAAATCATCCTTTTCCTTTCAATTTTTTGTTCACGCGTTTAACTTCGCAGCGCAGCACGTCTATTAAATAAATAAATATAATCTGAGGATGCATTCGAAAACAATAAATTTTCTTAACTATTTGCTTCTCAAACATACAAACAGGACGATTAGGATGCTATTGCGGCAGGAAGATGCCTATTTACAACCAACCTTAAACACGTGAATTATCTCTCCATCCAATGAAAGATGTAAGCATCTGGTTATCACAAGGCGGAGCTTAGTGGGCTATGACATCCACGGTTCGTGTTTAAATTGCATCTAACGGCGTAAATATTGCTGAAGAAAATTATTTTTATTGGTAACATTTTTTATAATATAGGCGTCCATCTCGGCCATTTAGAAAAAAAAATTTCCATTGCAGTGTACCTTTAAGGGGAAGTAGGACAATAAATTTTTTTCTGGCTTGACATAGCAAGTATCCCCAAATTTTGCGGCATGTTTTTCATAAAGATGACCAATGTTGTTAAACAAATTCCAGTATATTCACGCTACCTCGTATCGTGTCTCAAAGCGACCGCGGCGATTCGCTTGCCTAATTCGCTATCATTCTGGAGCCGTTCTCCTTTCTGTGGCGTCTCCTGAGCACAATTATACGGGTTTTCATACTAATTTAGCTTACGTTCTTGATTCCGCTCCGGCGCCTCATCCCTACTTTGCCAACGACGAGGCTCCTTAGCGCGCAATAGCTGAACTTCACGTTCTTCGTATCCGCTACAAACGTTCTGAGGTATACCCATATATAGCATGAAGCTCGTCTGTGCGGATGGTCGTCCGCGTGCACCGGCACAACGGGATGTCGATTACAGCCGATATTAATATGTCAAATCAGTTAGAAAACTGCCATAAGCGCTGCTTCCACGATGATTGCCCACCCTTTCCCACTGAGGTTCGCCTCCCCGTCGTCCGACGCGCCATCGTTTCTTGGAGGGACGGCTTCTATAACAACTAGTTACACGGGTTCCAAGCAGTGCCGCTTCAGATGGCGCTTCACCTTGGCATCTCCGATAGTTTGCTACATTACAGTGTTTTCCTTAATTTGCTCGAACGAGGTCACGTAGTGGACGTGGTTTGTAGGCCGCCTTTGCAATACGAGCTGCGGGAGAGGACGAACACGTTGGTCGTCAACAAGCGTTGTTGCCATTGTGTCCGCATTGCTTCTCTCCACGCGCCAACGCGACGCATGCGGAATGGAGATCATTGCGCTCAGGTGGTGTCAGTCATTACTTTGGAAACGCTCTTGGTGGTTTGAGTTCTGAGATCTCTTGTCTCTGGAGAATGGAGTTTTCGAAATGCAACGATGGCTCTTCGAACGACGCCTTGCTAAGGCCCCTTGGTATGTTTATGTTTGTCTTGCATGTAATGTCAAACGCTCCAAAGCACAAGTCCCGCGCCTCATGTGCAGCTCTTGGAAGCAAATGGCGTCGCTGCACTGAAATGTGCAGACCTTGGTAGCGAATGGCGGCGTCACACTCATTTGTTCTCCTTCTTTTGTATTGTAATTGGGATGTTTTTTTTTATTTTTTATCATGAAACTTTTCTTCTATTCCTTCCAAGGAATAATACTTTTTCTAAATAAATAGATAAATAAACACTCGTTTGTTGACACGTGTTTTGTGCGTTTGTACGACAATCATATGAAATGAAATTTATCTCGCAGGAATAAACGGCCACAAAAACAGGTCTGTCTAAGCCTAGGAAGGCTCGTGTGCCAGTATCTGTCAGCACTACTCATTTCTCGAACAATAGCAACTCAAAGTAAGGAGCGAATGTCAGCGATTGTTCCCAATATATTGTTTTATATTATAAAAGGCTTTTGTTTTGTTTAGGGTAAGACTTTGCTACTAAAATTTGCTCAGTTGGATCGTTGACAATCTCAGAAACATAAAATGATATTCCCATAGTAACTAAATTAGTTTTAAAATACGTCGAACAAATAATTCTGCTGTAAATTTACCAAACGAAAAGTGCCGAAGTACCGCAGTTTATAATAACGCGAGTAAAACAGGACCATTTAACTGAGCAAGGCAGGCTTTCACTAGGACAAGATGACAAGTGTGAAATTCTATTTTTATATTATTTGCATGGCGTGAAAAACATCTGAGGGGTTTCAGAAAAAGAGGAGAGGCCCGTATACCATTTCATATCGTAGTCAAAACAAATACCCAAGTATATTACTTCAAAAACACATTGAATTGGACTACAGAACATGACTCAAAATTCGAGTTCTCCAAAAACGAGAAAGGGAACGAATGAACTCTTTTTTAAGGGCAGGGAAACTAGTCTATGACAGAAGTGGCGCTTTGTTCAAAGGCATGTGCCGCGCAAGGTATTTCGTTGAGACAAGAAAAATATATGCGTTATTCTCACTATGTATATATTACACTGCACAGATTATAAAGGTCATTAACGTACAGGTTAAAAAGAAGAGTGAATAAGACAGAACACACTGGTACTCCTTTCTTCAATGTTACCTTGGCACTAGAATTACACCCAAGAGAAACGTTGAGTAGGACACCGAAAACCAATTATCCGTAAAAATACAAAAAATAATTTCTCTAAACACGACCTGATGAAAATTTCGTAGTAAAATTTCATAATTCACCTAATCGAAAGATTTCACCATATCAAGAAAAGGCGCAAAAACTGAAGAGTAATTTTCAAAAGATAAATGAAAAAAAAAACATTCAATAAAGGCGACGTAACTCTCCAAGAAACGAAGCCATTCTAAGATAAAGGTACACTACTGTGTTTATCAAGAACTCTATTCATGCAAAACATCAGGTGCTTTGCTACGATTTTACAAAATACACGAAGTATCTTAACAAGTACAAATACTTCAAAGAAGTTTCATTTCGCTGGGACACTTTTGAAGAGGGCTATTACAATTGCAGTTTTCAGATTATAGGGCATAATTACAGTATTAATTATTTTATTTATAAGAAATAAAGATCATTGAGTGTATCATACAATCAGAGGTCTATCACTGATTTGCAATTTATTCCCAGAGAGCTGTTAGGTTTGAAACCGAATACAATTGTCCGTAACTCGGCAAGTGACCGTGTATGTAGAAAAGTCAACGACGTATTTGCACCGCAATTATTGACATTGTTTGCTTTGTCACGCTGGCTTTAGCTTGAAAGAGTAACAAATCATTTGTTAATATAATCCGCAGCTTTTTCGAAATTGGGACGGTAACAGTTTCCCGAGCGTTCATGACGGCTCTTTTTACTCCAAACACAAAGCTCACGTATAATTGATCAAATTTATTTGGAGTAGAAGCGATCTATTCATTTTTTATTAGAGAAGTGGTGTCTTTTATCAGGGTGGATTAGCGCGCTTACCCAATTTCGTGAAGCATGAAATTCCGCTCGTACTTTTACATTAATAGGCTGCGCCAATGGAACTTAATTAGGCAACATTTGTCGGTACTTAAAAAAAACGCGAAGCGTGAATTTACTAATTAAGACGAGCGTGTTGGTGAATAGATACGAATACTTGAGAAGATAAACCATCGAGGACGGGGTAGGAAACGTGATTTCTTTCATTGAGCAACTACATAGAATGACACAAAACATAAAAACCGACCCTCAAATATTCAAAGCACCTTTGCTTGGAACCTTTTTTTTTATTTTGTGCCTGATAGCCCACGTTGAAACCTTTGGGTGGCGGTTTTTATATTTTGTGCTATTCTATGTTGTTGCTCTGTAAAAAAACTTCTCTTTCCGTCTCCGTAATGAATGTTTTATCCTTTCAAGTATTCGTATCATGTGAATTTCAGAAAGGGGTAATACGTATGGAGGGCTTGATGGCGAGATGGGGGAACCCCGCTCCGCAGGGGTTCCACAACTGAGTTGGTCAAACAACGTTCACTACATTCTATACAACCTGCGTTGTACGTCACCGCTATGGGATGCCAGGCTCGTCCCAATCGAAAAACAAATGCTGAAGTTCGACGAAAGCCACTACACAGACGCGTAGACGCGCCCGTCTTGGCGTCGCAACGTTCTTGGCGTCGCGCTCGTTGCAAGACGCTCAAGACGTGCTGTTCGCAATGGTGGCGCAAGGTAGGCGGCGTTGTGTGGGTCAAATAGTCAAGACGTCCGGGTGGGAGAGGCAAAGTCCTTGTGTTTTAAGGCGGTGTTGTTACAGTCAACACCTACTGAGAACGAGAGGCAAAACAGTGGAGCCGCGGTGCGATTTCTAGCAGAGGCATTTTTCGTGCATATCGTTTACACTTAAAAAGAAATCCGTTGTTGAAAGGTTCTTCGACGTCTCAAGAACGCTTTCAACTCTTGAAGAACAGTTTTACCTCAAGCACTATCGCCCCCGGGCGCAGCAAAAAGGAAATAGGGTGTTAAAGAATTCTTTCGTTAGAGAAGGTTCCTCATAACCTTATTCCTAGGTTGCTCGGGGCAACCGAGCCACCGATAAAGAAGCGAGCGGAGCGACAGGGCATTTGCCAGCTCGGGAGCTTCGCGACGTTCGCGAGGTGTGATCGCGTGAAAGCGGACACCACTCACAATCCGGTCACTCGACTTGACCCGACCCAAGACTCGACCCAATACTCGCCCATGAATCGTTGTCAGAAACATGGCTATGGCTTTGTTTTTTAAGTTTTATTTGTAAATTATAACCAGGACTAAATATTCAAATACTTCTCAAACGAAAAGGATGACGTCATCGAGAGGCGCTTTCAAGTTGAAGCAGTTGAAGCGGTTGAAGTTTGAAATGTAGAAGCATTTAGTAGAAGTCACGTTCCAGGTGGACGAAGTGGAAGCGGTTCGCGCGTTGAAACCGTTGTAGCTTGTTCGCTGGATTTTCGAAACGTGTCAGATTGGCTGACAGAAGGTAAGATTAAAGATTTCTCCCAGAGATTCGAAACCTGAAGGAAAGAAAAATGCACCGCCTATCACTCTTTTGGTTTTGGTTGTGTCAAGTTTGTTTCACCTGCAGGGATCGGCGGATCTGCATACCCGTGGCCGCGGCTGCCCTTGGCACAAAGCGGCAAGCAGATCTGTTTAGAGTTGTATGCACTGGCGCTATCCTACCATCTATGTGCATGCGGATTTTTAACGGAACGTTCTTGTGCAGTGCAACTATTTGTACGAGTTTAGTGGCGCGGGAGTACAATCGAAAGTTTTTACATTTGAGGAGACTTGTTGTGGGCCTGTGTGATTCCAGCATGAGCGAACTTTAGTGCAGTGTTTCCGTGGCTACCTCATAGTTAATCATCTCAAAAAGAATGTGAAAGTAGCTCACAGTTACAGGCACGTTAGTAACGTTTGTGGATAATTTAGGCAGTGTCACAATTTTGTGCCCCCATACCCAAAGAACGTGCGCTTTGTTATTAACAAAAAATTAGAATCAGTTTTGTCTTTTTGAGAAAAAATAACAACTTGAATTCGTATGGTTTTCTATAAGTACGGCGTTTTACAGTCTACAAAAAATCTCAAGCATGGTGCCTCGACTGGTGCCCAATAAGTGCAAGCACGTGAAGCTTGCGTCTCAGCTTAGCATTGGCATGCTTTAAATTGCACGCTTGTCTGCACGAGCAGTGGCATGGTGGCGGTCAAGGGCCTCGATTGCAATCGTCCCCCTTATGCTTATTTTGCACTGAGCCTCAAGAAACGCACTGGCAAGCTGCAGCCCTGTTTAGCACGGACCCTGTGCCACAGCAAGTCGTGACTCATACGTGCAGCAACTCTCTGGATGTCAAGTCCCCCAAAGATGACAGACACTTTCCCCGACCACCGTGATGACATTCGGGAGCTGTGCAGAGCAATCGCATCCCCATTTAGTCTGTGTGAGTTGTGTGTGTGCGTGTGCGTGTGCGTGTGCGTGTGCGTGCGCGTGCGCGTGCGTGCGTGCGTTCGTGCGTGTGTGTGTGTGTGTGCGTGTGCGTGTGCGTGTGTGTGTGTGTGTGTGTGTGTGTGTGTGTGTGTGTGTGTGTGTGTGTGTGTGTGTGTGTGTGTGTGTTTGTGTTTGTGTGTGTGTGTGTGTGCCTGGACCTGTTGTGTGTTTCTGACTGATGCTTATCTTCGTTGGCTGGCAAAAGAAAGAATAAGCCAGTCATTGTTACCAAATGCTCCGCCCGGTCGGTGTCAGGGGCACAAAACTTGCTTGGACATAGTGCCTTTCCCTGGATACCTGCACACCGAGTGGCACTCTGTTATAAAAGTGCAATAGAATAGAACTTAATACAATATAAGTCGTTGTCTTTTCCCCCGAATCTCCGTCAGTACGTACCGATGCGGCTTATCGGCGCTTTTTTCTTCTTCAAGCATAAACCTTAGCTGTGAAATTTTTCGTGTTGGTTATACTTTTCGTATGATACGTTGACGACAATAAATGTTGTAACTGGCTGCCTTTTCTGCATATATCGCGACCACAATACATGTATGCGGATTTATCAATCAATGTTTCCACTCCGTCTTTAACTATATAATCGTGCAACTTACAAACAGACTTTTTTTTGTTTTGAAATCACCAGTTTAAGGACTTGAAAAACGTGTGATTTATGCAACAGGAAATGCGCTCCGTATAATTATGTTGAGTCAAAGGTCATTGGAGTTTGATCATTCTTTTAATATCAGTATGACATCAGGAATACAATGTTTTCTTGACTTACAATTATCTACGGATAATACCAACAATCTGTGAAAGCCCCATTTGAAAAAGCAGTGCAGCAGAGACCTGAAGATTTTCGAAACTGAGGATCTTGATCGACGAGGCCCTGGAAACTTTTCGGACAGTGCTGCTGCTTTTGGGGATTTACCCGGGCATTCCAGAGATTTTGGTGTTATGATTATTACAACCTTCTATTGCATATCCACATTTTGTCTCCTGGTTTGTAGATATGTATGCTGTGATGATAACGAAACAAAGAATTATTTACTGGCGGCCAGGTAACTGATGTAGCCTGACCTGCGATGATAGTGCATGCCACTGCCCAATCATTGTCTTCCACCTCCTCACATTATGCATGTTAATGGTATATAGTATACGTAATATACACGAAGGTTTGTGTAATTTTTTCACAGAAGAGGTTAATGGAATTGTCTTCATGAATTTGGCAGAGAGAGTATTTCAGATATTGATGCCTATTTTAAAATTGCGAGTCAAGCTCAATATCCTAATTAAATACATGAAGGAAGACAAGTAAGGCAATGAATTCCCTCTGTGTGAAGACGGTAGTTTCGTTTGTTTTGTTATAGAAAATATACAAACTTGCAACCCGACCTAAAAAAATAAAATATAGATATAGCATGCCCTATTGAAAAGGACTTTTTACCGGAATTTCATTTCCAATAAACTATTATTTTACTGGAACATGGAACTCTTTTCACTTCCGGTAAAGCCGAAATTTACCGAAACGTCACCGGATTTTTATCGGAATGTCACCGGAATGTCACCAGTTTTGTTTACCGGAGTTGCGTTTCAAGTAAAAAAATCGAGTTTACTGGATTATGAAACTTTTCACTTCCAGTAAAGCCGCAATTCACCGGAACTTACCGTGTTTTTATTTTTTTTTTTCGGACGTCAACAGAAGGCACTTAGGAAGAAGGCTGTGAACCGCGGTGGTATATGTTTACCAGATGCTGGACGATTAGGTAACAATTAAAGCGGTTAGTCCATTAAGACCCGAAGGTTCCATGTATTTAATTAAGAGGGTCGATACCAGTGAAACATTTTGCGCAGCTGTAGACAAAAGCAATCAGACCAAATAGGAACAACCGAGTTCTTCGTCGTAAAAATATCTTTCAAGGTACTCACAATGCCGCTGGGTAAATTCCTAGGTGCACCACACGGACACACACACATACTGTCAGTAGCACGCTTAGCGAAAACCACGAACGCGCGGAACGAACATCCACAGCCATCACGGGCACAGTCACCATGTGGTCCCTGATGTCGTCGCGGGTAGTACACCAGGCGGACACATACACCCTGTCAGTAGCACGCTTAGCGAAAACCACGAACGCGCGAAACGAACATCCGCCGTTGTTGAGAAATCTTGGGCAGTCTTTTTCGCTCGCTGGATGCTTTTGTAGCCGGACTGGACGAAGAGGCGTAAGAAACAGGTCACTGAAAAATATTTTCTGTTCATCTGCACACCCAGCTGCTCTGGAAAATACAGGTCGCAGACATGGAACGAGAAGCCGAGACTGAGCGTCCGTTCCTGGGCGGTCGTTGCTCGTTGACGGACAAAGAAACCGGTTTTCTTCAAAAGAGTCAGCAATAAGACCCTCTCGCTTTTTCCCCACGAACCCAATGCGAGGGAGAGAGGGTGCGTGGGGACTCGTCCTTGATGCGCTCTAGGCGCCAAAATTACACACCCAGTTTCCGGCTCGTCTCGGCTTCCCCCTCCCCTCGCGTCGGCTTCGAGTGGAGTTCGGTAAACAGGGAAGCTAGTCACCCGTTTCGGGTAAGATTTCTAGCAAAACCGGGTCGTTTGGTAAACGAAAGTGGCTTCCGGTGACATTCCAGAGAAATCTGGAAACCCGCTGCTGGTGAAATTCTAGCGAAATCTGTTTGCCTTCAAATAATATAGCAAAGACTGGTAAACTACGCTGGTTTTGGATAAAACAGGTGAAACTGCCCACCTCTTTGGATCGTCAAACAGTTCGCTGCCCGCACTTCTGGCAGGATTGCAACGTCGTCCCGAGCTAAAACTCGCACTCACGAGAATGCCGCCCGAGTTGTCCCGTACCAGCTCTGGCCCAGACGTTTGCCTGTCGCAAATAGCAAGTTGCCGTTGATCGCTGCCCAACCTTTTGGATCGTCAAAACAGTTCGCTGCACGCACTTCTTGCAGAAATTCAACGTCGTCTCGAGCTAAAACACGCACTCAGGAGAATGCCACTGCATTAGCGGCCGTCATTACAAATGCAGTCGCCCTGCTCGTCTTGGCTTCCTTCCAGCGACGGGTGATCGGAAGTGGTTCTGGTAAAACTTCCAGCGAAAGTGGCTGCCGGTAATATTTTCACCAAAGACTGGTAAACTACGCTGTTTTCTGGTGAAAATGAGTGGACATTAACCCGTTTCCACCAAATGCCACTGGAAGTTTTTGCCGGATTTTAGCCGAAAGTTGCTCAGGTAAAACGTCCAACGAAATCTGGTAACTGAAAGTGGCGGCCGGTGATATTTCCACCAAAAAACTGGTAAACTACGGTGGTGTCTGGTGAAAATGAATGGAAATTAACCCGTTTCCACCGAATGTCGCTGGAAGTTTTAGCCGGATTTTTTAAAAGGGCATAATTCTCATTATGAAAATGCAAACTTGTACAATTGTGTGAACTTAAAATTATAGTTAGCAACATTTTAAATACACACTACGACTATCGCGGCGCCCAGATAGCCAACTGTCCGGAGTGAAAGAGCAACAAAACTGGAAAAGTGTACATAACTTGGTACACGCAGAAATAGACTTTAACAAAGAAGCGTGTCTTGCATAGAGAAGCATGGAAAACCGGGCCCATGACAAGCTGCCATTAGCCGCATATCGAGGAGCCATCTGGTGTCGCCACTTGCAAAAAGTTAAATACGTTTATAATTCTCTGTAATTCCAGATTAGAGCGCAGCCCTTGAGAAGGAGGAGGAGGCGAGGGTACGGAGGAGAAGGCATTTCTTGTTGTGACCTTCACGAGTGACCGTTACGTCACGCGTGGCGTCATTATGAAAAGCGTCCCATGATGCCACGCGCCGGTCTCGAGTGACCCGCGCGTTGTATCATGGGACGTTTTTTATAATGCAACCCGCGGGACCCTCGTGACGTCACGTGTGACGTCATTATGGGAAGGACCATAATGCAACGAGACTCGCGCGTTGCATCATGGGACGTTTCCCATAATGCAACGAGCGGGACCTTCGTGAGTCACTCGAAACCCTCGTGACGTCAGTATGGGAAACGTCCCATAATGCATCGCGCGGGTGACGAGTGAGACCCGCACGTTACATCATGGGACGTTTCCCCCGATGCAACGCGAGGGACCCTCTTGACATCATGATGAGAAACGCCCCGTAATGCAACGCGCGGGTGACGAGTGAGACCCGCGCGTTGCATTATGGGACATTTCCCATAACGCACCGCGCAGTTACGCCGACGACGACGCCACTCAGGCCAGAAACGGGCCCGTAATAGCTGCGCTCTAAAAAGGCAAGGAATGGACTTTACCTGACAGCTGAGACGTACGCGGAGTCCACACAACACCATCTAGAGTAAAGTTCGGAGCGCTCCTCCCGTGACGTCACCGCAGGAGGCGATCGAGAGCCGCGGACAAGTTATGACAAGTGAGCATTGCGAGTGGATTTGCACTTGTAGCTGCCAATTTGTCTAAACGCAGACATGCTTTATTTTCTAGAATGATAGATA
This sequence comes from Ixodes persulcatus, assembly GCA_013358835.2. Taxonomy (NCBI): domain Eukaryota; kingdom Metazoa; phylum Arthropoda; class Arachnida; order Ixodida; family Ixodidae; genus Ixodes; species Ixodes persulcatus. The sequence continues at coordinate 70,314 of JABSTQ010003088.1, forward strand.
CACACAGCACTTCAGCTAGAAAGGTGTACACAAGCAAATTATTAGGGCATAAAACATTGAGACGCAGTGTAAGAACAATGTCTGCACATCGATCTCTCGGGAATGATGAGTTTGCCTTGAAGCAAACTTCTTCCAAGATGGTTTCCTCCCTCTGGCGTTGATGACGTCAAGCCTCCCAGCGCTACGGCATTCACTCTAGGTGGTGTTGGTACACACTTATGCGCCGACTAACTGAGGGAGATGAGGAGTCGACCGCGCGCAGGGACGTCAGAACGCCGAGTTCTGTTTCGAATGATTAGTTCGCAAAGCTAAAGCTAGCTGACATAGCCACCGCACTCGTAGAACGCGTTCGAAAGCAAGAGTCAAACTACGGACGCTGGTCTTTCGCGTTCTAACGCTTTCGACGTGGGAGACAAAAGCAGCTAGTTTTAGGTATGGTGCCTGATGTGCGTCTCCGACTGGTTTGTTCAGCTTCCTATCCCGACCATATATCCCAAGCGCACCTCAGGTACAAGAAATGACGTCAAAGAATCCGGAACGTCATGCTGTCGGATGTCGTGACACTGGTTTGGGTCGTAGAAATCCTCGTGAAAAGCACAAGCGAGGGCGATTGTCGCTGTCAACGCGGCATCCGAACTCCTGGTATGCTACGGTATCAGCGGAATGACAAACTGGAGTGCGACCTGCAGCAGAACAGGCGTCTGCCACATACACCATGGCTGCTGGGACGCCGCCAGGATCGCGACCGTAGACAGCGTGACACTTCTAGGACGTCATAAGCCGGAAATAGAGGAACCACCTTTTTGGACGTTGTAAATACACCCGTTTGGAGACACAGTACTTTAGGCCTACCCTGTAGTCGTTCCAAATAGAGCTCGGCGTTCTGACGTCCTCGCGCGCTGTCGTCTCCTCCTTTCCCTCAGTTTCTAGGCAAATATATATCTTACCTAGCCTGATATATACTGACAAAGCCTTGCAGTTCGCCAAGAGAAGCGGCGGCCGAGACGGAAAAGGTGGAGCGGCAGACAACGGATGAAAGGAGAGCCACGCGACTGGCGCCCCGCTGCGGCGAGGCGCCGAAACACGCTTCTCTCGAGCGAAGAAGTGTGTTTCGGGTCCTCTCCGCTGCAAAAGCTGCGCGCTGACGTCCAGGCTCCCCGAGAAGTCGCTCTTTGATGCTCGGTGCTACCAGATCCTCGCGCACCAAATCTACGACAGGGCACTCATTGGCGCCGTCGTCGAACTGTCATTCTTTGTGAGTATAGAGGGGGCATGATCTTACACAGTCCTCCGGCAAAAGATCGAGGGATGCGGTCGCGAGAAGACACGGATGCTGCGTTCGCATGGGAACGTGGAAATGCAGACGCCGCGTCTGCACGCATAGTAGTGTGCCGAAAAACTGAGCGAAAGGAGGCGACGTGAGCGCGCTGGGACTTCTGAAGGCCGAGCTCTGCTTCGAAAGATTATAGAGCAGACCTAAAGCTAGCTACCTTTGTCTCCACAACATTCGTCGAACGCGTTTGAACGCGAAAGCCAACGGCCGAACGCCGTCGTTCCATGTTCTAACGCGTCCGACGAGTGCAGTGGAAACAAATGCAGCTTGCTTTGGGTCTACGCACGAATCATTCCAACCAGAGCTCGGCGTTCTGACGTCCACGCACAAATATAACTCCTGCTCAATTTATCCTGTCGATATCTTAGTTGGTCAGCGGCTGCATGACAAGGGTGATTGTAAATAAATCCGTAGGAGAGCGAATCCGTGAGCGGCGCACTCTTTGACAAGTATGGTCCTTTCTTTTAAAGTATTTTGATAAATAGGTTAATAAGGTGGTTTAAACTGCAATCTTCACAGGTGCGTGTTTTGCCGTATGCAGACGGCATTGCATTGTTTTGGTCAAAAAAAGCAAGTGTCGTCGTGGTTGTCAAGAATGTTTAGGCGTTCTGCGATGTCAGTGGAGGTTCGGTAACTGGGACAAATGTATCGGTTGCAGTCATTGGGAATGGTTTTCAAAAACTAGTGTATTAGTGAATGTGAAGTGTGCAACCACTTCAGTATATTATCTGCGCTTGATCCTCGATTACTACAGCGGTAGTGAGCTTACTGGCGCATTGAATTGGTACAGCTCCAGAGAAAACCTCAAATGAAAAAGCATAACGTCTTTTTTTTTTTTGCGCGTGTTACGTTTTGAATTTTTTTTTTTTTGTGAGCAAAATCAAAATGTTTGACCTATTACAAGTTTTGCACTGTTCTCGCGTTAGTGTGCATAAATGTATGGAGTGTTTGTTATGGTTTCGTTTTCTTTTTTTTGGGGGGGGGGTTGCATTTTTGGGCGCATGAGAAAGATTAATCTTTGCCAAGCGTTCGCGAAAGAGGACTAATCTTGTTGCACCTGTTCTTGAGCCAAATAGTCGATCGTTTACTTTTTTTTGCTATGCTAATCATCCTTTTTTGGAAACGATGCGCCAATTGTGATTCGCGAGGGCATTGCGTGAGTTTGTTGTTTCTTTGTCTCGTGTGACACGGGACATTCATGGTTACCTTAAAGAGGTGGTTGCGAAGTGTCAATTATTAGCAGATTTTTTCTCTTCCTTCTATTTCAGGGGAGCGAAATGTTAAAGCTGTACAAGCATTTGTGTGATTTTTTTTTTCGGTTACCATGTATATCTAACCTTATACAGCGCGGGAGGACAGGATGTCCTGAAACGCGTCAAAAGAAAGCTAGATCCTCCCGACGTCAAGATTGCTTTCATTTCAGCAACACGCAGCTACGTTACTGGAAAATATCTTCTTGAAAGAGGAGCGATTGTTCCTTTAATGGGGTGTCCATGGTGTGCTCAGTACCATGCGGAGGCTATTGAGTATATCTTTCCGGAGGGTTGGGTTGGCGTTTTGTTTAGGGACGTCCTCCAACGTATCCAGAAGAATTACTTCCCCCTAGACCCCTAAGGGATCAGGCTTTTGTCGGTTTCTAACAAGGATGGCGTCCCTTTTGATATGATGTTGTTATTATGTTTATATAGTGTCTGAATAACCCTGTTGTTCCGTGCGCCGCGCCGACAGCGATGCGCGAGCGGCACGCGAGTACTTCCGTGATAGTGTCATAACATACGTTGAAGTTATGAAGACCCAGCAATGCGTTCCTGAAAGGCTCCCGACCATTGAGGCACTGTTGTCAAGTATTCAGTTTTAAATCCACAGCGTTTGCGAAATGTTGGCTAGCATTTTCACCTTACATCCATATTGAGCTTGCCTCCCTTTGGGCTTGTGTCTATGTGCTTGTTTGTAAAATACTGGCAATAAAAAAAAAAGAGAACTCAGTTCGTAGAGCGGTTGACAGTAGAGGATTGTTGTCTTTCCTGTGTCACTGCTTCGAATATGGCTCGAAGAAAGGGGCAGTTTTGTGTTCCTATAACATCGAAGTCTGGGTTTCGGAGTGACGAAGTGATTAGGGACGTCACCTGGACGGTTCGCAAATGACACCCATGTAATTTTGATGGGAGGTTCCCGTTAATAGCTGTCGCTACAAACGTAAGCGAGCACACTTCTTATGTTTCGCTCCAATGTCACTCTGAGGCAAGATACGACGTTAACATTTCTGCGGTGTGCATTTCGCTTCCTAAATACGCCCGCCCTCTTCAAGCGTATTATATCTCGTGTCAGCCAGAAGTTTTGCAATAAACTTCTTTCCCGTAAGCTTCTGCGCATGCGTACACCTCCTCCGCTGGCATTGCTCCCTACTGTCGTCATTTTCGGAGGGAAATGTTCCTGTCAACCCACAGATAAGCACCTATCTTCGAGAGTATTTCGTCTTTTGGCCATTTGTGTTTAGTACACTCTTAGAAAAAAGGGGAACAAAAGGAGGTAACAGACCGCCTTTACCACCCTCCTCCCGCCCAGGGGTAAAGCGCTCCGCTTTTTACCTCCTCAAGCGCAGCAAACACGAAGAATGCGGTGCTACCAGGTGAAGTTCGCCGCGAAGGGGCCCCAAGGCGGCATGTATTACCTCCAAGAGGGTGCACCTGTTTTGCACTGCGCCTGGGCGCTGCGATTGGCTGTGGAAAGGCGCAAACGAGTTCGCTAATTGGTCTCCTCGTATGACACGTGATTATTCGCGCATGCGTGGGAGAGCGCCTGCCCGGCCGAAGAGTGTCCGCGCCTTCGCCGCCGACGCGCCCGGTCATGACGGCATAACGGTGTTTCTTCTCGAACGTTCGACGGAGGCGTCCCGGTGCAGGAACGTTCTTTATTGTTCTGTTCGGTTCAGTCTCTTCTTACGAGGTCACCGAGAGCGCTGCATTGACTTCAGTCGAAGATCCAAGTTGTGTGCTTCGTATGCAGGTAAGGAAATGTTCTGCGCGGTCGGCAGTTGGCGTCGGTTATGACCGCCCGGGAAGGCGACCCCCGTTTTCCTTAGACAAAGGGTTGGCGGACATGTTGGCACGTTTGAAGGCGTCGAGCGTTCGATAAAATTAGTGTGTGGCGCGAACGCAGACACGGTTTAGACCACCGAAGTTCATAAATAGCAAGAACAGGAATGACTGTCGCTTGCACTAGGACACATTTCGAAGGTTGACATACGCTAACCAGTGGCGTAGCCAGCAGCTTTTCCCGGTGTATGTGTGTGCGGGTGGACGAAGGGGAAGAGAGGCGGTTCGGCGAGCCGGGCAGCAAGACGACTTTTCAATCGGGTGTCGCCTACGTTTAAGGCGTGAGGCGTAGGAGGTTTTCTCTTTTTGGGGCCGTTGGTGTGTCGCGTCGGACGTTAAATTGAGGATCTGATCAGATATTTGAAAATCTCATAAGGTGGTTGTTTTTTGTTTTATTTTGTTTTTTCCCCGCAGAGCAGTAGTCGATCAGGCATTCATTGGCGGCACCGGCCAACCGGCGCGATTTATTCTCAATGTCGGTGATATTTGTAAAAATTAGTGTTAAACACTGATTTTTAATATAAGCGTTTTTTTTTTTAATTTAACGAGGTTTAATAAATAGTTTGGTAAAATGTCACGTTACCTTGAAATACCGAATAGAAATGTCTGAGCTAATTATTCGTGCGCTTCGCAAACATTGATAGTATTATATTACGGAATAAGGTCATGAAGTTGTTACAGGCAGCGGGTTAGCAATTATATTGTCTTGGCATTTTCTTTGCGTGTGATCAGGCATTTCTATAACTCTGATCATTCAGTAGGCGAGTTAGATATAACTCAAGTTTGCATGATTTGAAGTTGATTGAATATATTTCTTTCGTCCTGCGGCAACGTTGTAGGGTGATTTCGTCGAGGGCACTGGATGCCTGCTACCTTGGACTCATCTCGTGACAGTTCTTAACACTGCTTACTGCAGGTAAGCGGAGTCCGATATTTTATTTTGATTTTCTTGTTCCAGTTTGTGCACTTAAAATGGGGCTCTTGATTTTTATGTTGATTTTGTGTGTGTGCTGTTCGTTCATTTCCGAGAGAAAAGTGAGGATATACTTCGAGTAAATGAATTAGAGCAAGACACACAAGGCGCTTGAGTGTGTCTTTTTTTGTGTTTTTTTTTGTGTGTGTTTTCGTCCTTGTGTGCTGTTCTTCTCATGTCTAAATAAGACATACATTCAATTTTAATCTGGTAAATTATTTCGGCAAGTATATTTACATATTTGCCGAAGTTCGACATTCGGCAGTTAGAAATTATTCGTGCGCTTCGCAAACATTAAAAGTAGTATATTACGGAATAATGTCATTAAGTTGTTGCCGGCAGAGAGACTAGCAATTATAGTGTTGTCTTGGCTTTTTTTTTTGCGTGTGATCAGGTTTTTTTAAAAGTAATCATTCAGTAGGGGAGTTAGATATTTCTCAAGTTTGCATTATTTGAAGTTGATTGAATATATTTCTTTCGTCCTGCGGCAACGTTGCAGGGTGATTTCGTCAAGGGTACTGGATGCCTGCTACTTTGGACGCATCTCGTGACAGTTCTTAACACTGTTTACTGCAGGTAAGCGTAGTGCAATATTTTATTTTGATTTCCTTGTTCCCAATTGTGCACTTGAAATGGGGCTCTTGATCTTTATGTTTATTTTGTGTGTGTGCTGTTTCTTCATTTCCGAGAGAAAATTGAGTGTATACTTCGAGTAAATAAATAAAGTAAAACCCACAAGGCGCTTGAGTGTGTCTTTTTCGGTGTTATTTTTTGTGTTTTCGTGCTTGTGTACTGTTCTTCTCATGTCTAAATAAAACATAGATTCAATTTTAAATTTTAATCTGGCAAATTACTTCGGCAAACATTTTTACATATTTGCCGAAGTTCGACATTCGGCAGTTAGAAATTATTCGTGCGCTTCGCAAACATTAATAGTAGTATATTACTGAATAAGGTCATTTCGTTATTGCCGGCAGAGAGACTAGCAAGTATATCGTCTTGGCATTTCTTTTTCTGCGTGTGAGCAGGCATTTTTAAAAGCTGATCATGCAATAGGCGAGTCAGATGGCTAAGTTTGCATTATTTGAAGTTGATTGAATATATTTCTTTCCTACTGCGTCAAATTTGTAGGGTGATTTCGTCGAGGGTACTGGATGCCTGCTACCTTGGACGCAACTGCAGGTAAGCGTAGTCAGATATATTATTTTGATGTTCTTGTTCGCATTTGGGCAATTGAAATGAGGTTCTTAATTTTTTTAATTTTATTTGTGTGTGTGGTGTTCGTTCATTTTCCAGAGAAAATTGAGGGTATACTTCGAGTAAATAAATTAGAGTAAGACACACAAGGCGCTTGAGTGTGTCTTTTTCGGCGTGGTCTTTTTATGTTTTCTCGTCCTTGTGTGCTGTTCTTCTCATGTCTGAATAAAACAAATTCAATTTTCATCTGGCAGAGCACTTCGGCAAAAATATTTGCATATTTTCCGAAGTTCGGCAATTAGGGTTGGCGGTCATAGGGATCTGCTGTGGTGCTGAGTAGCTAATGTGGTGTATGTTCTTCCTCAGTCCTTGTCTTAAAGCGGAATCATGTTTTTTTTCACGTACAATACCAACTCGCCCAACAATCAGCACTTGTATATACTAACCTGCTACAGTAGTTGTACACCTTTGACTAAGATTTGTTAGTCACCTAAGTAAATCGGGGTGACAAATTTAAACATGACCGGTGAATACAAAGTGCTTACTAATCTATGATTACCACCCGCCATGTGATAATTTTAGTCAGTGGTAGTTAGTCAACAGTTAAACTGGTCACGTCCGGTAAGTATGGTCGATGCTTTATAATGCTGGAATCAGTGGCCCATCAAATGCTCCAAATGCGTCTTAGAAAAATCTAATATTTCTTCACAGTTTCTTCAAATTGGGGATGATATGTTTCAACTTCATATCACATGATTTCCAATTTTTTTTGGTTCCAGGCAGGCAGTGCAATCTACCCGGTGGCTGTCAGCTCAAGCCTAGTTAATCCTGAGGCGCCCAGCTATGCGGCAATGGAGGGAGATCTCGAAGCCGCGTCGCCTGCTGAGGCAGTCCTGGTTGCATTCTGCCTCTAGTTCATCTTTAGCTACAACTAGAGCCCCGAAAGTGTTGTTCCAGATGCCTTTATTGCGCTTAGTGGTTTAATCTTAGAACTTTTATAAGATGTCTAGTCATGCCATTGATTTTTATGCCATTTTGTTTGTGACAGCCACAATAAAACATTGTCATGTTATTCCAAAGTGATTCCATCAAGTGTGCATTTAACCTGTAATAAAGTGGTGAACTGGGCCAGTTGGTTGCTGTTATACATGATGGGGAAAACAGCTCGGAAAGCCCGGACTACGAAGAACAATCATGACAGGACAGCACTTTTCTGTCGTGTTTGTTCTTCGTAGTTCGCGATTTCTAAGCTATTTTCCTCATCGTGTGCATTCAACCCCAAAGTGAATCATAGTTCCCTCCAAAAGGAGGTAAAAGCAGCGCCCTCAATTACGTCGTCTTACCTCTCAAAAGGGTTGAAATTCCCCCCTAAAGGAGGTAAAGGCTGACCCATAAAGGATGCACTTTTAACACCAAAAGGAACTAAGGTTACCTCCAAAAGGAGGCAATGTTGCACCCTAACCCAGGGGGTAAGTTTGCACCCTCGATGCAGGGGGTAACGATACCTCCAAAAGGGGTTGCCCC
>JABSTQ010003089.1:0-16266 GCA_013358835.2 Ixodes persulcatus
GGTGCCGACATCGAGCTGTGTGACATTCAATCTTCTGCGGGGAAATACTGGTGAAACTTAATTGTACATAGGCCATACGATCTCCGGTCATATGGCATCAATTGGCATCACGGGACTTTTAACGAATTCAGTTTCTCCGCTAAATTTGTAAGAAATGCGCGGACAAACGGACGGACAAAAGTTTGGGATTGGGGGTGGCATCAAAGGGCATTTCACGTTTTAGAAATGTTTTTATGGGAGCTCGGCGTTCCTTTAAATAAATAAATGAACTTTTCACGGGGTGCTCGAGCGTGTCGGATTTGTAAACCGGAGCCTCAGTGTGCCGTCTGCCCGCGCTTGCAGTTGGAGGATTGTCAGGCGCTCAACGACGGCCAGGGCTGGAACCGGCCCTCCTCGACCCCGCAGCTGGCGGCAGCGCCTCCCGCCCAGAACCCCAGGTCGACCCCCGGCGGGGACCCCATCAAGTACAACACCCCCTCCAACGTCCAGGTGAGGACATTGCGGCAACGTCCGTCCGGGGCGGGTGCCTCGACTTTGCGGGCCGAGTCGGCAGTGGCGAGATGCTGCCACCGTACAGTGTGCAAGTTTGTCCGCCTTTTGCACGGAGGGCATCGAAGCACCAAGCTCTCATTGGAAGGATAGTGGGGCTAGTTGCTTTTGTCCGTTGGCGAGGAGATGGAGCTATAGGGGCGTTCTGTCCAGCTTGTTTTCCTCCGAGCTCAGTGTTCACCCAACACGAGGTTGATGGACTCGGTTCTTTACGTAGCCTTCATGGTTGGAGCATGGAGCACCATGTAATGGAAAAAGTGTGGACAATAAGCGGAGTGACATTGGTGGGACGTGACGAGCCTCTGTTGAAAGCAGTCTTCGGAGGATGCAAGCTTGACCCAGTTCGGCCTTTGTGCCGAGCAGGTGCCGGACGTGTGCACGACACATGCTGGCCCTAGTGGCTGCAAAGAAGCCCCTCCTCGGGCGACGGGAGAAAGCGAGCCCCAGCCGAACAGCGCTGCGTCGTCGTCGTTGTCCCAGTGGGCGTAGTTCTCAAGTTAGCCACTCTGGGTGTGGTAGCTGGACCCTGATGCCCACCGTCTCCCTCCAGTCAAAGTGCGCAAGAGCATCGTCCGCTCCTCACGCAGAGGTGGTGTCGGAATGTGGCGTTGGGGCCCCAAACGCCAGAGTCGTCGGCTACTCTAAGCAATGGCGGTCATACTTTTCTACGGCTTCCAGAAATCCGCCGGTTCTTTACGAACGTGGACCTCGAGAAAGGGGAAAGGAAATACCTCCGAGGCTGCATTGTTTTTGTCGACTAAAAAAGTTGTTGGATTAATCATTTATACCCTTCATCCTTCGACGGTCGAGTTTTTTTGCCAAAAGGTGTTTTCCAGTGGTCGGGATTTGTTTCCAAAGGAATAGGGTAAAGAAAGGGGCTCTGGACAGGTTTTCCATTAATTATCTAGCAGGAGCGACGTACAGTGCTTACAATTTTTCCAGGCTTAGAAGCATCAAATGCAAATATTGAAGGCACAAAGTTGTCCCCTTTCTCGCATTCGGTTTTATTTTGACTCTTGGAACGTCGCTTCCGCAACATTCGTGCAGTTTCATGAGCACCGGTGCACTGCGGAGAAGCAAAACTTTGCGAGTGTTGCCACTCTTTTGTGCACCGGTGCTCGGAACGAAGCCCACTCAACGGGGACGCCAGAACAAAAAGTATGAATTTGACGGAAACACCGTTTGAATTGAGCGCCTTACGAATACATTAAAAACATAGCGGAAGAACCAAAATTTTGAAATTTGTTTCGAATTAGCCATTTGTATTAAATATCCGAGTTTGAATTATCGCGAGCCTACTGTACGAACCACAAAAACAAACAGGTGGTTGTCAGCCTCGAGAGGCGTTAAAAGTTTGTGCTGAACAGGAAAGTACAAACGATGCAAAAAACGGTAATGTCAACGCGAGACTGTTAAATGGTCTATTAACGCAAAGGAGAACTCTGAGCATTTTGAAACAAGGTCACCTATTACTACTATGTCGGGAGGGAAGGCTATTCCAGTGATGTGATTGCTGCGCCAATTGCGCCAAACTGCGCCAAGGGGCTAACCCTGCTACATCCTGCTACATTTTGCCAAAATATGTCTAATCTGCGCCAAGCCTGCGCCAAAGGACCAGTTTTGGTCGCCTTTCAAACCCGAAACTAAACGGAATACCGTAATTGACCATGCGTGAGCTAGGTGGCGCAAGCGGCCCCCCGACACAAAGTACCCTGCATCAATCGTGGCATTCTAACCCTGGAGCCGGGGAAAAGAAGGGACGTAGGACAGGCACAAAACTCCAATTCAGTATTGAACCATCTCGCCTGCACCCTTGCTTTAGTTACATCAATCGTCCATCCGGTCTCGCATGGTTTTTCCCGCCGTCTCTTCTTTCGCGTTCTCGTCGTCTCGTGAATCTCGTCTCGCGGGCGTGTGCGGACGTTCCGACGCTAACGTGCTGGGTACCAGCCATGCCGTCACGCTGTGAAACGAAATTACGTTTTTGCGCAGTGGGAGTTACTTTTTGAGCTGAAGCACTCGCTTCTGAAAGCAACGGTCGTGGAAAAACTATTTGGTCCCTGCCTGCCAGTCCGCACGTCGCTACAGATATGGAGCTTCATAAAGTCAAACATAAGGACCGCCGCATGTTCATCAACATTCCTGTTCTTGTTTAAAACATACGCTACTACAAAAATCCCTTTTTAACTCAAAGACTGCTGTGTGGGAGTATTGATTACCTAGGTTTTTCTTGGTTGACTTTCTTTCGAGAGGGACCCCAGTACATGAAAAATCTGTGGCGAAAGAAAGTTGGGGAAGAGAAGTGAGCTAAAGCAAAGAAGGCGTGTCTGCACGCTGAACCCGCACAGCGAGCTTGTTTGTCTCGAGTTCAGTCGTTGCACAATGCGCTCCAAGAACGTTTTGACCCTGACTCGCGATGTCCTGCATCGATGCGCTCAGGTTCTTTTTTTTCTGTATGTTATAGCTTGTACTTCGCCCGCCGGCCTTGCACGCACGCGCCGCTGGACTGTTTATTGTCGCATGCTGGGCAGTTACATTTTGCATACATTTTTGGAAACCATGGTTGGCGACAGAGCAGAGAGGCATGGTTTCGGTTTCGATCGAACAGCCGTCTCCGCTCGCGCGATGAAGCATGTGCAGCTGCAAGCCTGCCGAAGTTGCCCTGACGTGCATGCAAACATGATTGCACGACAGAGGCACCAGCCGGGACGCTTGCAATCCACTGTTTTACGTTTACTTTTGACGAAAATCTGGCACGTCGGGAATCAGTAAAACGGTGGCAAGCGGTTTTTCAGAATTGCTCGGCAACGCCTACAGCACTGTACACTTGTGGGATGTCTCAATGTCTGTTTCGAGACGTTGAAAGTGGACATTCATTACTAGCCTGAGCCAAAGCGAAGCTTGCAGCAGCTTTGCAGAAAGTTTCGAAAAGCAAAAAGTAGTTGTAATGCACCTTTTTTCTTGAGTGCAATTTCGCATTGCACTGCAGTTGTTACGTGTTCCATCAGTCGGAGACTGCTTCCATTTATTATATTATATCACTAGTCAACCTAATGCTGTGATATTTACTACTAAGCTCATTTTTAAATAAATTTTAATATGTGAAGTTTGGTTCTTATCTATTTATAGTGGGTACATATATATGTGTAATTTAACTGAAGCATTGCAAAATGTGTCATGTCATTGACATTTCAGTTACACCTTGAAAGACTCCTAGGTGGTCGAACTTGACCATAATTCGTTTATTTCGGCGAGCAAAGTGCTCTTCGTTTGTCCAGCACCTAAAACGAGTATTTTTATTTTTCTAAGAATATCTGCTCCCAAACACTGTTTTGGCTGCTCCAAAAGCCACTTTTGCTGCTCCAAAACATTGTTTTGGCTGCTCCAAAGGCCACTTTTGCTGCTCCAAAACACTGTTTTGGCTGCTCCGAAAGGTGCTCCAAAACGGCTTAGGCAAATCACATCACTGCTATTCCAGTCTATAACGGTCTGTGGAAAAAACTATCGGTGAAAATAATTTTAGCGTCTGGAGATGGGAGATACATAGTACGAGGGGCTTAGTCCTGTCGATGATCTGCTCGGAGTAGAATCAGGAATCAGTCACGGAGGCCTGAAACATATTTGTATTGCTTTTTTTATGGACGTCGCGATATGTACTTAAAGGCCCGTTCACAGTCTTGCGACCTTTTAAAACTGGGTTCCTTGACACCTCTTACAACGAGAGGACACACTGGCGCCATCTATTGGGTAGCAGTGTAAACTTGGCGGTCCGGCATATTTTCTATTTCTCTCGCGCATTATCCTTTGTCTGTTGGCTCGAAAAACTTTTGTCAACGTTATAAACGAGCCTTTCTCGTAGGTATTACGCACATTTGACCCCGGAAATATTGCGAAACCTTCGCTCTTGTGAAATGCAGTTTCAAGGTCACCGCACAGATTGCGCCAGCATGCCAGTGTGTTCCTAAGGAATTTTAGGAGGTTTTAACGAGTCTCGTCTCTCTCGGTCGTACTGGGTTGCAGGAGTGTGAACGGGCCTTCAGACTCGCTTCATTTGTTGCAGCTGCGATCACTACACGAATATTGAGCCTTTAACATTCGATGCTCAATCTTTTTTTTTTTTTTTTTTTTTCCTGTTTTTATTTGGCATTGCAATGAATTTTCCCGGGTTCTTGGCTCGAAAATATATTAACTGGTGGTTTTTGATCACACTTGCCAAAACTCTTAGCAGTGAGGACGTATTTGTTCCGTCACACAATCTCTGGTTTCACAATGTTGCTCGCAATATTTTTCCACTCTGCCTTCGCTTCTCGTTTTGTCCGTTGTTCTGTGGTGTCAAATTCTTTGTTCGCCCCTCCCCTATTATAGCTCTTTTGGGGGAGCTGCGGGGTCTCGGCAATAAATTAGTAACTAAATGAGAGATGTAAATGGAAAGTGTTTTTGCCTCCTTTCTGTGGTGCGCAGAGGAAGCTGCCGGCACGGGCACGAGTGAAGCAGGCGCGCGTTCCCAATGCCTACGACAAGACGGCCCTCAAGTTGGAGGTGAGGCACTTGCGGCGAAACTGCGGACATTAATACGTCGGTACCGGCGTCCCAAATACAAGGGCCGATTCGTTTGTGCCATCCTGGCAGGCGAAGAACACGTGCTTGCGAGAGTATGGCAGAGGTGCAGGGTTGAATTTTTTTAAAGTAATAACTGCGCTGGAATACTTTTTCCGTGTTGCCGTGCGGCTCCAAAACGTTTTCAACGCCAGAAAAAGAAAAAAGGAACCTGCTCCGAAGGAAGTTTTTTTATACGGTGAAGCAAACAAAGTCGTGGCTGGAATGCTGAAGGTTGTGTCCTTGTACATTTCTTTGGCATTGTTTTTTCTACATTCTAAGCAATATATGTAGTGTGAAAGGAAAAAACGATAAAAGCCTGTAGTGTCGGCCGATTCTTAATGGAAAAAAAAGAAAAAGTCTCATTACTTTTTGTTTGGACCTCATAAAAGGAAGCGCATTATTACTAGACTTCCGTTTTTTCGAGATTTATTTTTTTTAATTCGGGGTAATGTTTTCGGGGCCTTTTTTTTCCCCGCGAATTCCGCATTCTTTTGCATCAATTTTCGATGTTGGACAAAAGATAGGCGTTTATCGGGGCTCATGTTTATGGAGGACGGGGTAATGGTATCCCCAATTCCCAGAGAACATGCATGTGACCCAAGTACCGGAAAAACATTCCAGTATCGGCGAGAGAAGGTTCTGACAAAAGAAGTGACCTCGTTGACATTTCAGTGAAGGCTCTGTTCTGGGTGAACACAAAACAAAGCTGCCGACAAAGCTTTTCTTCCCGTAAAGGTTGACCGTTTCTCATCCAAGGACAACTTCAATTTGGGGTGTTTCGGTTGCCCAGGTTTTGATAAGACCCTATCAGGGGCGTAATTTTAGGGGTTGATTGGTACAGTCAAATCTCGTTAATTCATACTCGAGGGGCACCGAAAATTTGTTCGAATAAAGCAAAGCTCGAATTACCGCTAGTTTTCTCCCATAGAGACACATAGGATGGGACCTGCGTGTTAGTTTGATTTATCCGCAAGTTTGGATTAAGAATTAACGAGATTTGACTGTATTTACCAGAAACACGGAACCCCAGGTAGGAAGTACATTTCATTTCGCAAACACTACAAAACCTTCGCTCTAGTGGAATGCAGTACCATGGGGACTCAATAGGTGGTGCCAGCTTCCCAGAGTGTTCTCTGGTCATAAGAAATTTCAAGAACTCCGGGGTAAGCGACTGTGCGAACAAGCCCTTGCTTCGTCCGTCTGAAACAGTTTGCCTGCGCTCTGGCTTTAGTTTGGGGCTCGTTTCAGTTTGCCTTTTTGCGACGCCGTCTGGACGTGCCTCGAGCCTCGTTCCCGTATGCTCTATCGCAGGTCGGAGACATCATCACGGTCACCAAGACCAACATCAATGGCCAGTGGGAAGGGGAGCTGAAGGGCCGCGTAGGACATTTCCCGTTCACCCACGTCGAATTCATAGACTCCGAGAACCCGGACGACGACGAGTCTTAGGAGCCCTCTCCATCCGCACCGTCACCGCAGCCTCCGGAAGCCCTCCGTACGTGGGTCGTCCCGCGGAACGGTGCCGCAAAGTCCTCCGCGACCCCGAGAAGACGGACGGGCGGTCGTCCGACCAAACGGTCCACTCCGGGCACTTGTTCCGGCTGAGAGACGAGGCGCCCGCTCCCCCAAACAAGCAGCAGCCACCACCGCGTGCTTTCTTGTCGTGTGCACGCAATCCCTCGTACCCCGTGAAAGTGTGCGCTCAAACCAAAGGACTCGGCTTTGACTGTGCGTGTGTATGTGTGTGCGTGTAAGCTTGCACGTAGAAGAGAGGCGCATTTTTCCGTGTTCCCAAGTCCCCCTGGCGTCCCGCGAAGCCGCAGTCTCGCCGCTCCTACGTCGCGCAAAAGACGCGGCATTGGTTGCAGACGCGACGACAGATTCGTTGGAAGCACATTTGCTTCATACGTGTCTGAAGACAGTTTTTGGACGAACCAATGTGATGGGAGCATGATAGGAGAAAGAAACGCCTTAACTGGGCGTCTGCAGACTGCCTTTTTGCACGATGTATTAGCGGTGGGATCCGCAGCTTGAAGAGGGCACGTCGCGGGAAGAGAGTCCAAGTACGGGTCGGCGGGAGTCGTCCCCCCAAATCGCTTTTCGATTTGCTCGGAGGGGAGCCTCGAGGAGAGGTGCATATCAAAGTCTGACTGCAGCCAGACTCGCGGAGGGGGCGGCTAAGTTCCTTGGACGAGAGGCAGTCGGGTGCTACTTTTTACACGGGCCATTGTGTATAGAATGTGTTGTTTTTTTGTTTTTTTTGTAATATATGTGCGTCACATTATTTAAGAAGCCGCTCCCCCTTTCTAGAGGTGCCATTTGTTTGGAAGCTCTTTGCCAATCGTTTTTTTCTTTGTATTTGGCCGTTCCATCTCCCGTGGCCATACGGAGCTTGCGTTGTTAGAGCTGCCTTGCGCGCTTTGTGTGCCGTCTCATCCGCCACGTTGCCTCCTTTATTCTTGACTGTCTGGACGAAACAAAAAGTTATTTCTCAGCCTCTCGGGAAGTATTTTATGAATTTAGGTGAGCAATAAAGTTTTATCTGAGACACCAATGCAGTCAAAGGAGTTGCCATATGTTCGGAAATAAAGTGACACGATTGCCGGCGCTCACGCTGTGGGAACCGCGAAAATCTGAGTGAGGGTGCTTGACGAGGACCGACTCTGGGGCTCATTGGACGCACATTGATGCCCAGAGCTACTGCCTCGCGCATGGTTTGTACCGAGTCGGCAAATGTACATTTTGTAGTGCTATGCATGATTTCCGTTGTTTTTTGTTTTTTTTTATTTGTTTGTTTTTTGTTGTGCAAATTAGGATTGCCAATGCTTGTCCATCATACTGCTGCAGAACTGGAAGTTGAAAAGCTTCTACTGTCACTTCACCTGAAAGAGGCCCCCTTTTTTATACATCTTTTTCAATAAAGGATGTGTAATTTAAACGTCTGTCGTGCTTTTATTATATAGTACATACATGGCCTCAATATCTCGCGAATTGCTCTGGTTTTGTAGTTTTCTAAAAACGTTTAACATGCACTGCAAAAGGTGTGCTGAAAGCAGTTAGCGGGTGTAAAAGGCAATTAATACGAAAGGAATGGTCCCTTTGTGAAATGGGTCACACCCTGTGCCACAGGATGTTGTGCTAAAGTAGTAAAGGGGCATTAAAAGTGGATTTTGAGCTAACCTTTTTATGAAGTGAACTCAATTTATAGGCCTTAAGCATCTTGGAAAATCCAGAAATACAGTCATGCATGACCTTTTCTTCAATAAAACATTGTGGCACGCGGGGCCTGCCGGGATGTTTGGTTGTGTTTTCAATGGGTAAAAACGATTGCGCAATATTGTAATTTTTGTTCCTTTCGACAAAAGCGCCACAAGACGGACATAAAGTAAGACGCAGCACAAGCGCTTGTGCTGTCTCTTTGTCCTTGTCGCACTTTTGTCAAAAGGAACGATCATGTATCATCTAGTGTCACTAAATAAGCTACGCTTCAGAGTAACGACACTTGGCCATATTGTGGCTTAAAATCATGGTTGCCAGTTATCTGAAGCTTTTTCTGAAATCACAGGAAACGCTTTTCCGTCCTCCACAAATGTTTAAAGAGTCCACGACAGAGAAAAGCAATATTACATGAGCTTCCTAACACCGATTCGAATGCTGAGGAAGTCACACTTTTGAATCATGACGGTCTGCAGTTGCGTCTGCTCTGCACAAGCCCCAATATGGCGACACCCACAACAATGTCGGGGAACGGAGTGCCGATACTCTAAGCGCAGCTCATTTAGTGGCTCTAGTATCATCTAGCCTAACTCACTATTGTTGTAATTTTTTGTTTTGTTTTGTTAGGCACTTCGGGCACATAGATTGAGTTTGGATCATAGAAGGAGGATTCCAAAATCCACTTTAGTGCCCCTTAAATAAAAACTCTGAAAAGAAAAAAAAAACTTTTTTAAACAGTTGTTGGGACATGCGTGTCAAAAAAATTAATTTTACGTGAAAAAAAACAAACAATTGAGAGCAATATTGACGGTGAGATTTTTTTAAAATTCTGCGCGCAAAGTGTATGACGTGCGGAATGGTCATTCGCTCTTTCGACCTCGAGGATTGTCAAGGAGATGGCGATTCCCTCTCCACCTCAACGTGAAGGCGATACTCCACCACGCGCCCGAAATGACGAGAGAAAATAATTGGAAAAGAGGTGACTGCCGACTAAATCGCGTCTCGCGCCGTCAATATTGCTCTAATTTTTTTTATTTTTTTTTTCACATTTAATTTTTTTTTTACACGCGTGTTTAAATTGGATTTAAGAAAAAAATTATTTTTTGCCAGGCGATTTATTCTGGCGTCAGAATACTACCCAATCGACATTTTGATACAGCGTCACGTATATTTTTCATAAAGTAAAAAAACGCAACTGCCCGAAACCGAAACTTGACTGGGGAGGAAGATGAAGTATAGTGGAGCAGAGAGGTGGCGGAAGTCACGTGGCTGTGATACTTTTCTTTCCCCCCAAACAACGCATTTGCAACTTTTTAGAAGCCCCCCAAAATAGGTATCCTAGTTCTATTTTTTAATATTGTGTGCGTGCCTTCGATGACCTACGGCTTTGATTATACAGGGTGAAACAAGGAGACGGCAGGCTCTTTAAATCGACCGGAAGATTCGGTTTCTTAACCTATCGCGCTACGACTTTGTGCAGCGTTGCCCACAGATGGTGCATTTTTTTTTTTTTTTGTAAAATTTGCAAAGAACGAACTTACCTGAGGAAAAAGTAAAGGAAGAAAAAGGCTTAGCTCCTATGGAAACGCAGCGACGCCACCGGTCTTCAAACAACACGGCGCCGTTCCGCGCGGGAGACAAGAGATGGCGCAAGCGATCGCGACGCCAACTGCTCCCAACGAACGAGCACACAACGCCGAGAGCCGGCCTTTAGCTGACAATCTTTTCGACTCAAAAGCGGCGCGAGCTTTTCTGATATCAGTTGGCAATGCATTATTTTATCATCCTTACTAATAAAACACATTGAATGGACACATAATCAATTAAAAAAATGATTTGTCGGGTTATTTTGACTGTTTTTTTTTTTTCGGGGTACTGATGTCGTCTGCTTTGCAGTTCGTCTTTACTACCGCGTCTGTCTTTGGTTCTGCGACTGTTATTCGCGGTTTTCTTACGTTTGACGTCGGTATGGGGCGTTTAACTCGCAGCGAACGAGCTAAGGTCGTACTTTGGTACGGGGAGTGCCATAGGACGAAAGAAGTCCGCCGACGCTTCCGAACGGAGTTCAGGCGACGGCCTCCGAGCTCGCCTGCCATCCTGCGCTGAGTGAGGCGTATGCTCGTTCGTTGGCGGCGTTCGTTGCGCCATCTCTTGTCTCCCGTGCGAAACGGCGCCGTGTTGTTTGAAGACCGGCGGCGTCGCTGCGTTTCCATAGGAGCTAAGCCTTTTTCTTTCTTTACTTTTTCCTCAGGTAAGTTCGTTCTTTGCAAATTTTACAAAAAAAAAAAAAATGCACCATCTGTGGGCAACGCTGCACAAAGTCGTAGCGCGATAGGTTAAAGGGACACTGACAGGGTATTTATAGCTCGCCGAGGTTTTTAGTTGTACGTGACATATGAGAGCCCAACTACCCAGAACAAAATTTGCGGCTCGAAATTCGGTTTCTTTCCGCCCGAAAACCGCCGATCAAGAACTGGCCGGTTCGAGTCTCGCTCACTCTCTTTTTCGTGGTCACGGGCCGTTTTCAAAGGTATCGATGCGACCACCAAATTTAATCAAAGTCGTGGGTCATTGAAGGCACACAGTCAATATTAAAAATAGAAAAAAATATGAAACCCGTTTTTTGTGGCTTCAAAGAAGCTGCAAATACGTTGATTGAAAAAAAAAGTGGCACAAACAACCGGAAGCTTTCTGTGCGTTCACTCAACATGGCGTCGTTTCGCATATCGTGGGACTAGCACTAGCGGATGGCAGCGGACGACGGGCGTTGGACCTCTACTTCAGAACTGTCGTTCACGGTACTGGCGAATTCTGTCTTTCTTCGAAAGAGAAATTTCGGACCAATCAAAAGAACTGATACTCATCCCGTACGACATGCCCGACCAGCAAGCCGATTGCACGAAGACGTCGCCGAGCCGTCGTCCCTAAGTCGTCCCTTCTCCTGGCTGAAGACATCGCTCGCTCAAACGTCAAGCACGAAGTGCGTACTTCGATTTGAATACGCACGCCTACGGTGACTTTACGAGGTGCGAATGTGCCCTATGCGTGGTGCTGCCCGACTTCAAGCCGGGAGTATATGTATTGAAGGGAAGTCGGCAGCAAACTTCCGAAATACAGTCTACCAGCTGCATAATTACGCATGAGAGTGTTCCTTCAATAGCTGGGGGGAGGAAAAAGAAGTGACCATAAGTGGACGCTCTATTCTGACTGTCTGAAAATTTTAACTACTTACTAGGGCCATTGTGGCCCTGGAAACCGCTGCGGAGAAGGCAGCGATTTTTCAAGTAAGATGAGCTCGAAGAAGAGTAGTATGACGGTCATTGGTGACCGGGTTAATGTTCAGGAAGACGAAAACTCCAAGGTGTACAAGGACTACAGGATCATTCTGCCACGTCTACCAACAGGTATGCTGGTTTCCAACTCACTCTTCTTGCAAACGGATATCACCGGAAGACCATACAAGCCGACAGACTTTAAAGAAGCTCTTTTTTCGATAATTGAGCGTGAAGATCTGATCGCACTAGGCCCCTACCAGATGAGCCATGTATGGATGGCGGTCTTCGCCAACGGCGCAGCCAAGTGCAAAATCAAAGTGTGTGAAGAGCTTGTCATCAAGCAAAAAAGGTGCAGTCGTCATCGATCCCACCAAGGACGAGATCAAACTTAAACTTCTATGGTTACCACCCCAGCTACCAGACAGCGAAGTTAAGAAGGTCCTAGAGCCGTTTGGAACGGTAAAGGAAATCACAAGAGAGAAGTGGAGATTCTCTGATTTTGAGGAAACAGCCACCTTGACCCGGGTTGTGACTCTTGTTCTTAAGGACCACCTCTCTGTTGACAGGGTACCCCACATGCTCAACATCTATGGAGTGAATACTCTGGTGGTCATTCCCGGTCGACCTCCCGTCTGCCTACGCTGCAAAGCAGTGGGCCACATCCGTAGGCACTGCTCTACCCCACGTTGCACTCAGTGCTGGCGGTTCGGTCATTCCATTGAGGAATGTGTCGTTACCTACGCCTCAAAGCTTCAGGGTAATGCTTCACCTAGCGTTGATGTAAGCGAACACATCATGGACGTTGAGGAAATGTTCCCCAAAGATCAAGAACAACCAGAAGATTCCCAGGATCCTAAGGGCTCTGTCGTCCAAACAAATTTGAAGTCTCCAGAACATCAGGAGAGTGAACCGACGCCCAGTCTGGACGACGCAGAAATGCAAGGTTCCCAAGGGGACACTCCACCTACAAACGTTAAAGAACCAAGAAAGTCACCCGCCCACACGACTTCACCTGCAACGGCTGAGGATAAAGAAGAGAGGCTGCGCAAGAAAGCGAAGGTGGACAAAACTGAAACCTACCCCACAGCGGAACCCTGCTGTTCCAAAGACGACATCGCTGTGAGAGATGAACAGCAGCGAAGTCCCGACCTCCAAGAACAACGAGGAAGGTCAAAGTTCAAGGATAGACAGAAATCAAGCCAAGCCCGATCCGGCCCCAACGTTTAAATGACCACAGTCAGCTTTGGCACCACTCAGAGAAGTGATTTCACTATATGCACCCTTAACGTCCGAGGTATTAATTCACGAAAAAAACAATACCAACTCCTTCGTTTTTTGGAACCTCACAATTGCGATATAGTCGCATTACAAGAAACCAAAGTGTCAGGTGACACGGCTTTGCTTACAGCAAACACGGCCTGGGCGAACTTGTATGACATATACCACTGCCCAGCAAGAGACTATTCCGCTGGATGCGCCCTGTTGTTTAAAAAAAGTTTGCAGTACCGCATGTGCAGTTTACTTGAAGGAATGGACGCAGGTAGGCTCCTCGTGGCTAATGTCCTTATACAAGACAACCCCTGGCGCATAGTCGTTGTTTATGCGTACAACAACACCATACAAAGGGAGAGCTTGTTCAGCCAAGTGAGGATACATGCAGACACTAGATTCGACGTTATTGTCCTTGGTGATTTCAATTGTGTATTGCATGCAAAGGACAAAATACCAAGCAAGAAATTCGCCGATTCCAGTGTAGACATCCTTCGAGCCCTCGTCCAAGATTGTGACCTGGTCGATGCATCTACTTCAACAAACGTTCTTCAATACACGCATTTTCAAGGATCATCTCATGCTCGTTTGGACCGTATATACGTATCTGGCTCATCTGGCAGTAGGCTTCGTGACTACAACGTGATCCCTGCATTCTTTTCAGATCATTGTATGGTCACTGTCAGTGTAGGGCCTAGTCGTAAGCAAACGAAAAAAAAGCCACAGTCATGGGAATGCTGGAAAATGAACGAAAGCCTGCTTGAAAACAACGACTTTAAGACTGGAGTAGAACGTTTAATTGATGACCTTGGACAAGTTAAAACTGGGTGGTGCCAGAAGTGGGAACTGTTTAAGATAAAAATACGAGAACTTGCAATCGAGACATCTTCAATAAAGAGGTATTACGAAAAAAAAGAAGAGAAACGCCTTAACAAAGACCTCTTATACCTTTACAATCTCGAAAGCCAACAACCGGGGCTGTATAAGAAAGAAATAAAAAATATAAAGGCACAAATCGAAGAACACGACAAGAAACGTTATGAGGGAGCTGCTGTGAGGACGTGCACCCTACAACTAATTGAGGGAGAAAAGCCTACAAAAAGACATCTTTATGCTGAACGTGAATACGTGAAGAAAAAGTTGGTGCCACTAATACGGAAAAATGGCAGAGAATTGACAGCCGACAACGATATTGAGCAGGCATTTGTGTCTCACTACACTGACATCTTTACATCGAGTACTAATGCCCCTGCTCCCCGACTGCGTGAAATAATAACAAGATTGCCATCATTAGAAAAAGAAACAACGGAAAAATTGAACGCCCCTTTCGATGTTCTCGAAATTACACAAAATATCACCGAAATGAAAAGCCGTAAAGCTCCCGGACCGGATGGTCTACCTGCAAGTTTTTACAAGAAATGGAAAGAAAAACTAGCCCCTATTCTCTGTCACGTGTTCAAAGACTCTTATACAGAAGGTACACTGCCACTGTCGTTTCGTAAGGCTCACACAATACTCATTCCGAAATCAAAAGACCCTGAGAAGTTACAACAGGTTGAAGGCTATAGACCAATCAGCCTCCTCAACAGCGACTATAAGATACTCGCTCGAATGATAGCGGCTAGACTCCAGACTGTGATAAGTCAAATCGTTGGAGATCACCAAACGTGTTCTATCAAAGGCAGAAATATACAGACCAATCTCCATATCGTTCGATCCATATTAGAAATTTGCCAGCGTACGCATGAATCAGCTGCTATATTACAACTGGACCTGGCGAAAGCTTTCGATAGGGTGGACCATTCTTTCCTATTTGCCCTTTTGAAGCACGTAAACATCGGCGACATCCTTGAAAACGGCATCCAGTTATGTTACAAGGACATATCAACGAAGCTACTCATCAACGGATCTCTTTCTACATCCATCATGGTTAAACGATCGGTACGCCAAGGCTGCCCAATGTCACCGCTACTATTCAATGTTTACCTAGAACCACTTTGCTGGGATATCATCAATGATACTAACGTACAAGGTTTTCGTCTTCATGCCTGTGAAGTAAAGCTCCTGGCGTATGCAGATGACTTAGTCCTCATTTGCACCGACAAGACAAGCATTGCTACAGCAATGTCACGTGTTGCAGACTATACTGCTCGGTGTCCGGTGCCTCCGTGAATAAGGAGAAAAGCAGTGGATCTTGGTGCGGGTCGTGGGGATCAACGCCAACCATGTACGAGGACATCCAATGGTCAACGAACAAACCGAAACTCTTAGGCGTTCCAATGAGCGCTATGGACAATCCCAGGTCCATGTGGGACTCTGTCAGAACTAAGGTTAAGTCAGCTGCTCACATGTGGAATCTAAGGTACATTTCTATATTTGGGAAAGCCGCTGTCTGTAATATTTTCCTTTTGTCTAAGCTTACATACCTGCTCCAAGTCATGCATTGTTCCAGAGTTACTGTTAATGAATTCAACAGAATTTTTGCAACATTTATTTGGAATTCACCGTATGAGCCAATGAGGAGATCTAACCTTTTTCGGCGAACTGAAGATGGCGGCCTCGGCCTTGGCCATATCTTTGTGAGGCAACTTATCGCGAGATGGAAATTTTTTAGAGCCTTACAGCACCCGTTTCTAGAAAGATGCAAAGAGTTTTTCTTGGCGAGGTACACAGGATCCACAGTAGACCAAAAGCTTTCAAGCGATACAATCACTTTACGTGGTTTCTATAAAGAAGTTGCTGACACTCGATTTCTTGAATACACGGTTCTCCAGTGCCTATTTAGAGTCATGCTCCAAAAAGAACTTAGTTAGATCTCTAATCAACTCTTTGTTTCCCGAACCATTGTATCGCTTAAGTGCGTTTGCGGCTCCTCACAATTGTAAACAGGATGTTCTGAAACGGGTTAAACGTATGCCAATACCACCTAAGTGCAAGACGTTCTTTTTCCGCTTCCATTCTCGAACGATTCCTGTAAAGGAATGGCGCCCCGTGGGTTTGACGTATTTTGGAGCACGGACTGCAGACTGTGCAAGACAACTGAAACATTCACTCATGCTTTCGTACTGTGCGTTGATGCTGTATTTTTTTGGGACGTTTTCAAGAGGACACTGAAAAAGGACTTTGAAGTTGAAGAGTGCATTCTTCGTTACTTGCATTTTGGAAGTCAGCTAGATTCAGTTCTTGACACACTCGTTGTGTTAGGTTTATATAGCCTATGGAAAACTCGAAAAGTGGATACGGATGGTGGTGTGGCCAAACCTTCTTGGGTAAACTTCAAAAACATAGCCATATTCATAGGCCAAAGCATGCTCGAAAAGTATGAAGGATACGATGAATGGAAAGAAGTTGTACATAG